>CAUYSK010001756.1:0-72861 GCA_963575035.1 Avahi laniger | reverse complement strand
ACCAGCCTGAGCAAGAGCGAGACCCCGTCTCTACCAAAAATAGAAATAAATTAATTGGACAGCTAAAAATATATAGAAAAAATTAGCCGGGCATGGTGGCACATGCCTGTAGTCCCAGCTACTCGGGAGGCTGAGGCAGGAGGATAGCTTGAGCCCAGGAGTCTGAGTTGTTGTGAGCTAGGCTGACGCCACGGCACTCACTCTAGCCAGGGCAACACAGTGAGACTCTGTCTCAAAAAAAAAAAAAAAAAAGAGTGCATTATGTATATTTAAATACATGTATATCAATTTTATCTTCCATTTAGAGCTGGATTTACCGCTTAAGCTTATGTTTAGAGTAAGCCTTATGTTATTTTTGCTGATTTTATTACTCGAATAGAAGTGGCTACATCACCATCACCAAACCCTCTCTCAGACACACTCTTCGAAACCCCTGAAATTTTGTGCAAATCCTCTTCAATATTTTTTTTTACTTCCGACATTTTGTAACTGCAACTTCAAACCAGAGATTACTTTGTGAACTAAAATAGTTAACTCCCCTCTGACACACGCACAAAAAAACTGCATGTGCTCTTTCAAAATTTACTAAACTTAAGTTGTTACTTTCTTCTGAAAAACACAGTATTGCATCTCCTATCTGAGCTCTAGGGAAGCTGTGTGTATCAATGGGAGTTTACTTAACAAAAATAAAGCAATATTTTCATATGGGAAAACAGGTAAAAAGAAAAGCACAATTCTGTGTTGAATTATTCATACTTTTCAAATTAACCTATTGCACTTTTTCATATTCAAGAAAATGTTATTTTTTTAAACGTGATCTAGACTAGCTTTCTTAGAATGAGTGGAAGTCTTTTAAAGTGATGTAATTTTTAACACATGATTAATTTGACTCCAAACTTGGGTCCTCATATTGTGAACTATTTAAAAAAATGAAGAAATGACAAAGCAGCTAAATTTATTAAGAAAAAAGATAGTTTTCTATATCTCAGTTTATTATCATGAAACATACCAATTTTATAGAATTAACAGAATTGCACCTGATTTACTGGTCTTTCCCAAACTGAAAATCAAAATCTATGTAAACTTCCATGAATTACGGATTCAACTTGTTAATGGTCACTCCTAAACACTGTACGTTCGTAGTCAGAGAGGCAGGGATCCTAAACTCAGCTAAAATCTCCACTGGAAATAGCCATTAATCAGATTTAACTGAATGTCTCATCTGGTTCCTTGTTTACTCTTTACTTTTTCATTTTTCTTTTTAATAGATCATTCTTATCTGCTCTATACCAATAATCAAAGGATGAGTATAGCTTTAAATGTCTCCTGTTAAATGTGTGGTTATTTATTATTCATGGAATAATATTTAATTATTTTTAAAAGGCAGTATTTTTCTTAATATATGTAGGCTTGCACGAACATTAATTTGTTAGGACTAGGTGGCGAAGAAAAGGGAGAGAAGAAGAATGAAGGTTTTATTGAGCGTCTACTAACTTCCATACACTGCAAGAGTTGCGTGCATTCATTCGTTGGCGCCTGTACGTTGTGCTAAGTGCTTTCACACATCTTTTCTGATGCTGTTTTCACAGCGTCACTATGAAGTTATTGTTTTAACCTCAGGATACAGATGAGAAAAATGGGGCTTACAAATGTTAAGGAAGGCCAGGCGTGGTGGCTCACATCTGTAATCCTAGCACTCTGGAAGGCCAAGGTGGGAGAATCACTTGAGCTCAGGAGTACGAGCCCAGCCTGAGTCAGAGTGAGACCCCGTCTCTCCTAAAAATAGAAAAATCAGTCAGAATAATACTGAGATAGCAGTTCTAAATCTAGCTTTATGATTTCTTGTACTGTGGCATGCGCCTGTAGGCCCAGCTACTGGGGAGGCTGAGGCAGGAGGATCGCTTGAGCCCAGAAGTTTGAGGTTGCTGTGACCTAGGCTGACACCATGGCACTCTACTCAGGGCAACAGAGTGAGACTTTGTCTCAAAAAAAAAAAAAAAATACGAATGTTAAGGAATATGCCCAACCAAGACATACAATTAGGGTGGCAAGAAGCAGGGATTCAAACCCAGCCTCTGCTTGCCAAACTATAGCACTTTTGATGATTATGAATAGACTTCATTGTTTACAGCTGGTAGGGCCATGACTCTGAGAAGGAAGGATTAAACCCTGATGTTTTCTGCAACCAGAGCTTGAGATCAGTAACATCTGATCACTTAGAAGATATGATTTGGGGATGTCTGTGGGGCCAAAAAAGACCTCCCAAAGAATCACAGGAGATAACATGTTGGAAAGCACTACAGAAAATCGAATACAGCAATTATCATATTAGCATGACAGTATATATGTTATATATTATAATACTCATAGAAATGTGTGGTTCCACCCAGATGCACTAGTGACTTTCAAAAGCCGGGCATCTTTGTGCCCTTCTTTTATGTATTTGAAATTTTCTATATTTCAAGATCATTGGTTCCAAGATGTTCCTTTAAATTTTGATAAATAAATGTTCTAAAGATCATCTATGGGGAATTTTTCCCCTCACATAATAAGGTTGGATGCGAAGCGTGGTTTCCTGCCCTGTAGCAGGCTTTTGTTTCACTGCCCACTCTGTTTCAGCGGCTTCCGAGTCCCAGCCTGGGATCCGCGGGTTGTGGGACAAGGATAAAGAGTGTGGTGAGTATCAGGCTACAGTTCTTAACGCTCGAGGGATAAGATTTCTTATGAAAACTGGCAGCTGTTTTGTTCTTCCTCAGCCTTTTTAACACACAGCCAGGTCTCTCTGTTCAGCTGCACCCGCTGTGGTTGTGACCGTGCCGGGCGAAATTTATGCTGCTGACAACTCCCATTGAAGTGTCTCCGTGGCACAGGCAGTGGGAGTTGTGTGTACATAAGCACCAGCAGACCTTGGCCCGCTGAGTGTAATAGCATATCTGCCTCGGGAGATTATGGGGATGATACGGGCAATGCGTAATGGATAGGGCAGTCTGTGTACAAATTTCAAATGACTTGCTACACCCCTTAAGGATGGTGGCTGTCAAAAGTATTAGCACATTACACACACAACAGCCACGTATCCCATTACCCGTGGCCCCTGCTCCTACGGAATGGCTCCTCCCACGTCTCACAGTAGGTAATTGCTTCAGGGGTAGCTATTGAACACATACAAAGGAAGAAAACACCGGTGGATTTTATTCTTTGAGCTCGACTGTATTAATATAGAAAGAGGAAAATACCGTCCGTGTTTAAATTAGCATGGACGGAAGTTCAAAGGGAATTACATGTAAAAGATATCTCTGGAAGATTTAAATTTTCAACCTGATGAGAACTTGTTTTAACATACAGAAGCCAAACCAAGGGGGGCGTTATGTGGTTATGCACTTAAATCAAGACCTACTCTGGTAACAGCGCTTCATTTTTGTTGCTAATGGAAAGGTGGAAAGATGCAGAAACTTCCACACAGAGGCTGATGTTTTAAAATGCTTATTTTTTAGCATCTATTTCTGAATGAGTCAGCCTGTGGCCTGGGAATCTACAAAAGTTTAAACAAAATGAAGATCAGACTAAGAAACACTAGCATTCTTTGGTTAAGCTCCTTTTTATGCTAAAAATAGACAGCACCCCCTGTCAGTCTGGTGCAAGCACAAACTAAGCAGAATGTGTTCTTTTCTGAGTGGAGACTGGACTTCAGTGTGTGATTTTTCTAGTCTTCCATGCTGAACAGAAGCAGGATAGAGTAGCATCAATAAAGACACTGGTATTATCATTGTTCACAGAAAGATTAGTGGTAAAATAGCCCCCATGAAGACGGTCTGAGATTGAATGTACACAACTTCTCTTTCCATGGTCAGGACCTCTTTTTTATAATAATATTGAAAATCCATTAGCATTAGAAACCATAGCGTTGATTATATTATTTGCTTACATCCGGTGTCTAGAACACTATGGAAACTTGTTCACCCATATTTTCAATACATTAGGACCAGATATATTCCAGGCACAGTGCTAGTCTCTGGAGATAACAGCTATAAACAGGACACTGTCCCAATCCTTGGGGATCTTGTCTCAATTTATTTTATCTTTGTAATAAATAATGCATGCTGTGTGTCAGGCATTAGTCTAAGTGCTTTGTATATATTAACTCATTTAATCACCAAAACAACCATATGCAATAGTTACATTATTGTTAGATGAGGAAACTGAGGCTCAGATAAATTAACATGCCCCAGGCCCTACACCTGGTGTATTGGCAGACCCAGTATTTAAACCCAGGCAAATCTAGTTCCAGAGACCCTGCTATTAACCACTACTTCTGAGTTAATTGGAGAAATAAACATGCACCTATTTTCAACATAATCACTAGTGACATTGAAGACCCCTGAAACTCCAGAAACCCTGGCATCTGCAATATTTAGTTCAATAATTGGGCAGAACTTTTTAAAAAGGAAAAAAATTCATAGTCCATTTGTAAAGGAACAGAAGATGAGAGAGAGACTCTAAAAGCTGCCAAAAAGCCAAAACAAAATGAAATTTAATGGGGATAAATGTGAGAGGTTCTTAAATGCAGTAAATCCCCTGTACAAGCCCCAAATGATTGAGCTCCAGAGTATGGGGGCTCTTCCTTGATGAGGGCTCCATTTAAAGCCAGTCACATGACACGGTGGACAGATGCTGTCCTTACTGGTCATGTCATTTCTAAATATTTTGTTTTGAGACACTTCTTAAGAGACTCTGGCAAACCAAGGCCAACTCAGGAAAGCAAAACATTTTCGAGTCCACGGGGAACTGGGAACTTTAGCCAGTAAAACAAAAGCAGTGAGTTGAGGAACATAAAAGTTGTCTTCAGATATTTGAAGGTCTATCATACGGCAAAAGAATAAGATTCAGACATTGCTTCTGAGGACAGAATCCGACCTAAGGGAAAGATACTCCAAAGATACAAATTTTTGCTTTCATACAAGGAACAAAGCTTCCTAAAAGCAAGAGTAGCAGCCTCGGGGAGAGTAAGCCCTTCCTCTGTGTCTCTCCAGGTGGCCCTGGCCACACTGGCAGCCTTCGCCCAGACCTGCACACATTTATGTCACATGCCTTGAATTTGAGACTCCTAAACATTGCTCCACCTGCATCTGCTTCAGTATCTACCCACTCTGGATCTCTGGCTTCAGCGGGGAGGTGGACCAATGCCCTCCACACTTCCTTCCAAGGGTAGGATTCCACGGAGCTTTGACTCCCCCCAAATTTTAAACACACATTATCTGTTTTATAGATGAAGAAATGTCAGAGTGCTGAGTAACCAGCCAGAATTAGAGGCAGACGATGTCTCCCCTCTCACACCTCGATTCCTGCTCACACTTGAATAACTACTTCTACAAAACCAACTTTAACATTGTTACAGAGCAACTTAGTCCTAACCTTATTCTAGAAAATTGGTTTGGTCCCCAGTGGCCACTATATCATTTAGCTGAGAGCTTACTATCATTTGTGAGTTAATTTGTGAGTTAATTGTAAATGTCAGGAAGCTCTGACACTGCAGAAAATGGTAAATTGTGGAGATAAACCAGGGTCAGAAAAATCCAAAATTGAATAAAGTTGGTTTTTTGACCAGTTCTTATCAGAAAAATATGGTGACATGTGAAGGGTCTGGAATGGCATCATCTTTGAGCTGCCTCAGAAGACGTCCCTGCATTAAGTGCACATTGGATGATTGAATACAAAGTGCTTTCCAACTCCAAGGCTCTCTCAATACTCCACAATCACAACGTCTGTCGTGTTTTTATCTAAATGGCTATCCAGTCGACCAAACTTGAGAAAGAAGAACTCAGTCTCTGCCTGTAGTTATTTCCAGTTTGATGGTCTAAAGGTGGTATTTAATATGGTTAAATCTTCTAACGCTAAACACAGATGCATGGCAGCTATAGATAAAATCATGACTTGTCTTTTCAATACCACTGTGTTTGGCGGGCCTGCACTTCAGGAGCAGATACTTCCCATTTTTTTCTCCTTGCTATTTGACCTCTGTGGTTATTTTCTTCCTGGCAAGGTCAAGCCCTTAACATCAGGATTATGTTGAAAGAAAGACCAATGTTTTCCAAAACTTCTGAAATTATCAGGATTATGCAAAGTGAGGACGGGTCCTCCTTTGTAGGAGGAGAAACCTACATCGTAGTCCCAAAGGATTCAAAGCACTATCAACTTCGGAGTGTTTACCAAATGTTCTAGATGCCTCCTTTTTGCCCACTTCTGAATTTGCGACAGTCTATATCTATTGATTCCCGGCAGCACAGTTCTCATGATAATAACTTCACTATCTGCCATTTGTTACTGATTAATCCCCAATACACTGGAAAACGGAGTTAAATTAGAGTGCCATGGTAATTAAGCAAAAGATGGCAGGGAGCCTTTTTTTCTAACTTCTTTTGCAAAAATCATTTCTGAGGAGTAGCAAGCTGGAAAACCACATCCGGACACATCTTGCACAGTTAATTAGACCCTTCCTGAGTGATAAAACCCATGCCTTCACAAGTGTCAACTGTCTTACCTGGTAGATGATATTCAGTTCTCCATTCATTGAAATTTTAGGGCGAGTAACACAAGGCTTTTCTACCGGCTTTTCTCTATTCTCAGACACACAGGTCAAAAGAGAAGTCAATGTTAGGCTGAAATTCCTGTAATTTACAATCTCCAGTTTGTGGACCAGAGCCAAAGGGCTCTTGGCTACAAAGTGTAAACAGATCATCGTTGCCTCTTAATCTGGGTAATTGGTCCCAAATGCTGTTGCCACTTTTCAGATAGATGCTTTACATACTTTTTAAAGAATCTGGAACTTTTCTCCATTGGCAGGGAAAAGTCTGGAGTGTAATTCAGTCTTTTCATCAGCACTAAGACTCCTATAAACAGCCAAGTGATTCCATTTGGGGGCCTGTAGACACAAGAGGCTTGGGGCCTACTTCAAGAGTTCCACTCCATGTTTCTATGTTCTTCCAGCTCTCATTTGCCATCTGAGCCAACTGCTGAGTATTTACGTAACATGCACAGCTTCTGAAAGAGCTGAGCAGACTGGGCCACCTCCTAGAAGATGCCAGGCAGATTTCAGAAGCAGGGCTATGTCTCATTCCAGCATAATGTGTTCTTATTGGTACACTGCTTGAAGGTAATGCACTGTAGTGAATTTGGTCTAAAGCCAGCTGTTTTGTGACATCATCTTCTGAGCAAAATCGTGGAGATTTCATGTGGCAGAAGACAGTGGGGTGTTCTGGGAGGAGGCCAGACTTCAGAGAGATCCGGAGGGATACAAGCTGTCTGATCCTGGGCAGGTGACATACCCTCCCTGAGCCTCTGTTTCCATATCTGTAAAATGGAGATTATAAGAGATACCTTGCAATTCATCTTGAGGATTAAATGAGATAGTATGTGAAAAGTCATGGGGGCATTCCACATATTATCATTATTACTATTATTATGTAAAGCATTTTTAAAACCTTTTTTTTAGTCTATCTTTCTGCTCCTATCTATATAAGACAGGGAACAAAATTTTCTTTTTCTGTGAAATCTCTAGCTTGGCCTTTAGTATTCCAAGAAAACACAGCTTTCATTGTAGGTCTTGCAAGATGACAAAATCGAACAAAGTTCTCTTAATTTGTTTTTCTCTTAGACCTTCCTCCTTGCCTTTTTCCAACCTTCCTAGTGACATTTGCAGGCCCTCATTTTTCTTATAAATATTTTTAAAATACTATCAATTTCTCCATTAACTATTGCTTGGCCAAGCTCTACTTAGTTTTTTTTTTAATCGGTCACTGTTGCCCTGCCATTTTTGTATTTCTTTTTCTTTGAATTCCACTCAGTTTATCTCTATCTCTTTAGCACTAAGGCATCCTACATAATGTAGTTCTCCAAGTGGAAGTTCAGCAAAGACTTACAGGAGATTTGGGAAACCAACTCCCTTCCTACTTCTGGGATAAGGAGATTAGGCAAGAATGAGCTTGTCTACTTTGGCTTTTTCCATTAAATTTATTGCTGTCCTCAGTAGTTAAAAAATGGGAAAGTATGTCTCCCACTCATAGTTTGTAGCAGTTTGCTTTTAAACAAAATTGCAATCATTTTTTCTCTAAAGAGGCGGTATATGGCATTGTACTTAAGTACAGAGATCCCAGAACGAGACATCTGGGGTTCAAATCACTTTTACGAGCAGTATAACCTTGGGCAGGTTATGTAACTTCCCTATGCCTAGTCTTCCTCATCAGGAAAACGGAAGTGATAGCATTTTCCTAGAACTGTTAATGGTAAACCAAACTGAGTTAATACACGTAAAGTGCTTAGAATGGTGCCTGATTATAGCAAGCACTCAAGAAATGTTAGTTAATAACATTTCATCCAGGTTCTCCTTTGTAAAAACTCCTATGTATATCTAACAACCAAAAGACTGCAGCTTTCCCCCTATTGGACTCTCATACGTGGTCATCTTTCCACTCACATTATTGAAAATTTGCTTCATGTACTCTTCTTCCCTGCTTCAGAACGTTATAGGAAATATAAAATAAAATACAATAGCAATTCCAAAAATATCTTCTAGTTCTCTCCCCGCAGCCCATTATCTATTCATCATCAGCTAAAATGAGATGAAAATTTTATTACGAACCCAAAAATGCAATGATAGTTTTACCCCAAAGTTAGTGAATCTGGGTTAGGTTTAGGAAAACCTGGTTTGAATTTTAAGTGAACCGCCTTTCTACTCTCAAACGCCAAGAGAGGATTTATAGTTTCAGGTGGATATCAAATGAAATTTGGTAAATTCATCTGAGTTTCACTTCAAGTTTGTCATTTGAATGAACTCAAATTTCATACAGCCTAATCCTTATATTTACAGTTTTTCTGCCATTTTCACCTCAGTTAACAAAAAAAATTTAAGTAAAAATTGAGACATGATGTACAGTATGTGAGCAAATTGCAGTCATATAGAATGCATGCATTCCTTTGTCTCAATAATAAGAAATTATAGGAAGATATCATAACATGCTTTAATGAGTCAAACTGTTTTTTGCAGTATATTCCCCTTTAACTACTATTCCATTTATCTGCCATGAAATTCCAAATTGACCAGATGATAATTAGCAAAATTGTCTATTTCTGTCAACATTTAAAGATCTGTATCACACCATCTTTTATCCCTGGCTCAGTTAAACTATGACTTTAAAATCAAATTTGTATAATTTAAGCTTTCTCCATTTTTGTGTTTCATCCCCAGAAGTCAGAAGCCCAGACTTTAAGCTAGCTAATTTTCTGAAATTATATGCTAGAGGTTTTGGAAGATTTAGGGATAGATATTTTATGTCAAAATGATAGGTTCACAGTTCGTGATTGATGATCTTGTACAAATAAATGATATATGCCCATTAGATAAAGGGTCTTTGGGGACGAGAAGATTAGGCAAAAGTGAGCATAGAGAAATTTCTAAATCCTACATTTGCAGAGATATGGGCAACATACTGTCAGCTTCTGTTTTCTTATAAGACAAAATAATCTTAAATAACTTACATATGAAAATTAATTTTATAAATGAGCTCTGAAAAGATTATTTGCCTAAAACTGCATTTTTCACTCCAACAGTTAAATAGAAACTCTGTAGTTATATCACACTGAATACCTACTTGTTAATTTAACTAACAGTCATGCTGGGATAATTTTTTTTCTTAAGAAATATATACTATATAAAATTCCCCCCAAATACTGCTAAAATCTTTTCATAAATTAACTACATTTCATGATATTTAAAAAAAAAATTAAAGCCTGAAAACACACCAAAAAAGTCACGAGCTTTTTTTTCTTCCAATTTGTAGTCCCAAATCTACTGTTCATAAAAATAAACTTTACAACATCTTTGAGAATCCAAAAGAACCCCGGTCAAGATTTTTTTGGCTAGAAAAGAAAGCGGTTTTGATATTCAAAAATTTGGCTGTGCTTAGTCAATCCCCAAAAGGGAAAAATCAGCTAATCTTAGCAAGATGGTAAATTTAAGTGATTCTGTAATCTAACTTAGTCCTAAATCATGTTTTAAAATATGATCAAACAGTAGGGACTGGGAAAAGACATAGAAAGTTTCAAAAATAACTTAAAATAGAAAAGTTGAGCATTTCTTTAAGAGGCTTTTCGAGTTCTAAATTAGAGTATGAATAGCATCCTACTGAAAAATAGCAGCAAAGTCTGTGCTAGCATGTTCCACTTAATGGTAACAAAAAAGTCCACTTAACATATTCTACTACCATATCATATAAAACAGTATTAAACATCAGATTTTTCTTTGTCAAGTATTTCAGGTGTCATTCTGGAGAGCAAGCCAGCTAAATATGGATACATCAATACACAGACTCTAACAATCATGCAACATACAACTCTGCACACACATGCACACACAAACATACATACATGAAACCTGACCAGGCTCTGCTCTGGGTCCTTGATAACTCTGGCATATTGTAAACCCTGGAAAGAATTTTAATCTACATGGTTGGAAAATAGGGGCCTTTTAAATATGCTGCATACAATTTGTGATGGTCATCTCTAAAATGCTGCTCCATTATCCTTTTCCATTTGGAATGAATGAGGCTAATTAATTTCAGACCATACTTGATGAGGTCAGCACCATACGAGGGGTGCGTGCTAGACATTGCTAATCTCTTTCAGCTGAGAGTGATGAATTAAAGATGAAGCATGCCTTTGCAGGCCTAATTTAGAATGTATATCAAAAAACCTACAGCAAATAATACTATACCCTACAACAAAGGAAAACTTGTTCTCTCAGGCTCCCTGAGTTGTGTTGATTTTAAAGACATTTTCTGTCCTCTTTGGAATTCCAGCTGTGGATGGGTGAACCATATCAAGAAAATCAAGCCATCTCTCACACATGGCCATGTGGACAAAAAGTGGGATTAAAGGAAAGAAAGAAAGAAAGAAAACAAAAACAAAATACAACAATCAGGGTTTGATCCCTTGTGTATTAAAATTCCACCTACACATTAGGCATTTTTTTTTTTCAGAGCTACCAGACTAACAAAGATCCCAAATTAGCAATACCTTTATTCAAGCAATGACCACCCAGCTCTGCTGGGACATTTCAAAGCAACATGCTAAATGAAGCAGCCCAGTTGTTTTTAAAGCAGATATCCTAATGAGGCTTATTAGGTTTTTCCATGTCTCTACTTTGAAAGCCAATAGAGATTGACCAGGTAGATAACGTGATATACCTTTTATTAAGCCAAGAATTAAATTGTAATACAGATGCCTCCAGGCCAAAATGTTCTTATGAAAGTTCTTGCTATGCCAGCTTCTGAGTTGGGAAAAGGGAGGTACTTGCTGATCTGAACTCTAAAGAGAAGAAGGCGTTAGTCATAATTTCTCAAAGATGACTATTACAAATCCCTAAGGATAGGCAAGGAAGGTGGTTTAGCCCACAGACTGGAGAATATACCTTGCAAAAAATGTTTCAGCCTATCTAGCAAGAGAAATCCTGACAGGTTATTCTAATGTGTTGGAATTTCCAACGGGTGGCCACAACAGCTCCTGACTTTGTATCCCAGTAGCCCTCATTAGAACAAAGCTGCTTCAAATTGGGCCCAATCTGCATGCTGAATCAATCTTTCATCCCTTTGATTGCTTCTGAAAATATTTATATTTCTTAATAATGCACATTTTGTCTTGCAACTTTTGATTAAACCCAGACGAGGGTTCCCAAAGCAGGCAATGTATATGGAAGGGTGATTTGGGACAGGAAAAGGAAGATAAAAACACAGGTTTTTCCCTTTGGGGAACCATCACAGAATATAAACCCAGTAATTTTGGTTATGAACGCATCAGAGGAGGGTTGCAATAAATACAGATTGGAGTATTATTGTGATCTAATGGAGACTACAGAATATTCTTATTACTGTGCGATTCTTCATTGCAGCTTTGACTATTTGGCTGGTTAGTTTAATGGGTTTTATGAAAAATTATTGTGGGGAAGACTTTGGAAAATTTCACGTAACAACCAGTAATAGCCCACTCAAAGTATCACATCATAAAATAGAGAAATACTTATGACAGGGACATGATCTGATGGTCTAAAGTATGTTGTTGAATAAGGAATATAGCATACATAAGGCAAATGTTCTCAGGGGGTTGGGGATTCCTGATTTGGGGGACAAGAGAAAGGGGTCCAGTTTCTACTGTGTCACCAACCAGCTGTATGACCCTGAGTCAATCCCCTAATCTCTGCAGACCTCACACTTTTCTTCTTGCTTTTATCTGGAAAATAAGGAAGCCACCGGGCCAGGCGTGGTGGCTCACGCCTGTAATCCTAGCACTCTGGGAGCCCAAGGTGGGAGGATTGCTTGAGCTCAGGAGTTTGAGATCAGCCTGAGCAATAGCGAGACCCTGTCGTCTCTACTATAAATAGAAGAAATTAGCCAAACACCTAAAAATGGAAAAATTAGCTGGGCACGGTGGCGTGTGTCTGTAGTCCCAGCTACCCGGAGGCCGAAGCAGGAGGATCGCTTGAGCCCAGAAGTTTGAGGTTGCTGTGAGCTAGATTGATATACCACGGCACTCTAGCCCAGGCAAGAGAGTGAGACTCTGTCTCCTAAAAAAAAAAAAAAAAAGGAAGCTACATTTTTCTGAAGAATCATCATTGTTTTACACATTCAGGATTCTCCAGAGGCAAAAAAAAATAAATGGAGACCTCCTGTAGTGCTGAGTGCCTTAGGGTCAATCTCCAAGAAGCCATACCCTCTTGCCTATACCATAGTTCTAACATGTAATAAATGTTAGCCGCTATTAGTGTTATCATTATTTTTTTCTTCTTATGTACATGACTTGGAGTGAAAAAATCCTAAAAGACATAGATTCAAATTCTGACTGTACTCCTATTAGCTCCATGACCTCAGATAACTCTCTGAGTCTCAGTTTACTCATCAGCAAAATGGGAATTCACAGTATCTACTTGCACAGGATTTCAGTAAAAAGCAAATGAGTCATGCATGTGAGAACACTTTTTAAACAGGTAGATCCCCATAAAAATACAAGGGTTGATGGTCTTATTAGAACATTTTTAATCTCTAGCTTGCAAAACTTCTGGATGCTCAGAGTTGGTTAACAGATAATAAAAAGAGATAATGTCTCCGTTTTGCTTCTCAAATAAATCACCTTAAAATGAGGTATATAAAAACGCATTAAATTTTAAAAAATAAATGCATGTCCTCAATTATCACTGTCATCTACTTGATCCTATTCTACTGTTCTCTACCTAACCTTGCAGTTCTCTCAGAATTTGATCTTACCAGAGCCTTAGATGTCTCTTAGGTCACAGGGTTTAGAGCAGGAAACCCACTCTCTTCTTTGCCTTCCGAGTAAAGGAGAGAAAAATCTACAAGTAAAAAGAACACATTTTATTAAATATTAAATGATGACCTCCAAGAAGCCTTCATACCCTCGTGAAAATACTGTCAAACTTTCCTATTGGCCAGCTGCCCATTGGATGTGAACTTAAAAATATATTCATTATTGAGAAATAATTTGGTTTAAGCTAAAGAAGCATCATGGGGTGGGGAATTGTTTTGTGAGTGGGATTATTAAAGTGTTGGGGCCTAAAGGTGTATGTCTATTTTAAAAAGAAATTTTCTGATTGCAGATAACTTCTCAATTTGATTTAGTGTCGAACGATAGTGATGGGGTTGATAAGTGAGCATTCATCGGTAATTCATCTTGTGCTGGTAGAAATTTACAGCAAAGCAGTGCTTTCCCAACAGTGACAAGCCCTATTAATCTTCTTCAGACACATTTCAATAGGTGTTCCCATCTGTGGCCAACATCTAAACACTCTGGCAACACTGGCGACTTGAAGACACCTTCATTTCAAGTTACACTAGTGAAAATGTGATACTAGATTGTACTCTATTTTTTAACCTAATTCTCTCTCTTCATTCAATTAGCCTTTCTTGGCTGGATTTTCTGCTCATGTGTAACATCATTTCCCAGGGAGAGCTCTCAGAGATTTGGTTTCTTAGAGATGTACAGTCTCCCCCAAGGTTAGCAACCAACAACTTTTTTACAAATTAAAATTGCATGGATTCCGGTTCTGACAGTCACCGGCCTCTGATCACATATGTCCTTAAAAAGCAGAACTTGCTCAAATAAAACCTGCCTGTGCATTGAGAGGGCTGAAGAAAAGAAGAAAGCTATAAAATCCATTTGTGTTCATATTTAGAATGCAATTTATTATTATGAACGATGATGTAAATATCACTGTGGAGGAATGCTGGGAAAAGGAGAGGCAATTAGAAGAAGATAGTGAAAAAGAAGCCTAAGGTTCAAATAGTCACGTTTGCCAAACATATTTGGTCTATAGGATGAAATCCTTCTCCTGTCCTTTTGTATCCACTGGGGGACCTCCCGTTAGAGAGCGAAATAAAATAATCACTTTGGGGATAGATTATTTCACTTAAATTGCCTTTTTTCTACCAGCAACATGCTCTGCCTGGCTGCAAGTTTAGTCTAGGTGAAAAATGTGGTGGGGGTGTTTGATTTTGGATTGTACATAAGTGCTTTTTTGTGCCATTTTCAACCTCATAATAGGTTTGGTCTTGCAAAGAAATTGGATTTGAACAGCATTTTTCTTGTGCATTTTAGAAATCTTTCAAAAGAGAAAACTCTGACACATTTTTATTTTGGAAAGGTTAGATACATCTACATAATGGAAGGGCTATTTTAACTTTACAGAACTTTTTTTGTGATTTGAAATATATATATGTATATATATATGTATGCATTGAGTGCGTGCATGTGCATTTGTACCTGTGTATTACTAGTTTTTGTGTGTGTATATATGATAAAGATACGTACTCTCATAAATGTCTCCCTCCCTCACACAAACTATTTTTTGCAATGATCATTTGCGTTTGTTATAGATCTCAATAACCTTATTGTAGGTGGCAGGTTTAAATGTGCCATATTAATAACTTGTTATCCAAGACAAATTAAGTCCTTATGTGTCAAAAGCACTCGGCACTGGATTATCTACAAGACAAGTATTTATTGAATAAATGTTGAGTCCAATTTCATTTTAATGTGACTGACTGTATGTTCAGCCTCATAGGCAGAGATAAAAACACTCAAACCTGTAACTGTGTTGCAACATTACACCTAACTTGTCTATGTCCATTATTGTCTCTTAACTTAGAATATGGAAAGAAGGCTTTGTTTTTTTTTTTTCCGTCGTTGTTGTTCTGAAGAGCAAGGAGAGAGATAGAAAAACGGCTGGCATTCAGCCTAAAGAGAAATCATTGAAACAAATTAATCCTATGCCGTTTAAATTGACATGGTAATCCATCATCAGAGAAGGCAAACTCTGAAAGCAATCTAGAATCTGCCCTGCTCTTTCACTGGCCCTGGAGGCACAAAGACAGATAGTAAAGGAAGGAGGGTGGAATCATAAAAGTTAGGAATGCCTGAGAAAAGAATCAAATTGGTTATATCAGCTCTCACTGTCCTGCCTCTGCAAACCTGCATTGGACAGGAGAGATTAACTTTCAACAGTTGCTTTCCCAACTTTACCTCTAAGTGGTAGGTCTCCCTGGAGTTGTGCTCCAAAAGCCTGCCTCCTTCTTGAGGCAGCCAGGCTGCTGACTACAGTCTAACTGTGTTTCAAAAGTTGACAAACTAGGAGATTTGGCAGGACCCACAGTTACACAGAAACTTTCCCAAAGTGGTAAGGGGCTTTTTGGTGGGGTTTAGGATTGGAATTTTGTTTTGTTTTGTTGCTGTCTGGGGTTTTTTGGGGAGCATGGGGGAGTATGGGGAGGGGTGTTCTTTTTTCTTTCTATCATCATCTCATTTTGCACTCAAAAAAGTATGCTATTGTAATTTTTTTTAAAAAGAGTTTTATAACATCCCTAAGAACTAAGGCAAGCCATCATGCGTTTTATTTTTGGAGGCTTACATGTCACAAATCTGCCTTTACTACAAAAAGCCTGCAAAGTTACAATTGGTTTTAAATTTTAAAAATTGTATGTAAAACTGAAATGCCCCATCTTTATAGATAAAGTTTAAAAATAAAAAAAAAAGTCTTAGTAAGAATTTCATGTGGAAACAATGTGCCTATATTTCCAACACACTGAAACCTAAGAATTATTTTGCTCTTGAGCTAACATATGTAAGGTTTTGTTTTTGTTTGGGGGGGAGGGAATGGGGCATTTTGCAAATTGTTCCCCTCCTCATTATTGCCTGGACATACAAATTTGAACACAGATGTGAATATTACTTTTTCAATTTAGTACTTCTTCCAGCTATAAAGACAGGACAGTTTGAAAATATTTTTTTAATTTCAGAAATTCACTCAGTTAACAATATGTGTGTGAAGACAAAAGCTCAAGTACTTTAGTACCAAAGGCAAGAAGGAAGAAAGATATGAATATAAACAGTCTGCAACAGCTGCCCTATTTTAATTTATCTAGGATAGAGTTTATTCTAGTTTATTAAGAAAGCTTCTTTGAATGTTACTGAAACTTCAGTATAAACATCACACTTTTTTTCTATAATTAGAATTTTTATTCACTGGTTTTTAAAAGGGGGTGGATAATTCTTGCATACTAATACTTTTTAAATACATAAGCATAAGAGACAAATTAAAGGCATTTCCAGGGAAAATAGGAAAAGAGAGTTAAAAACTCATATTAAATATTCATGTATCCACAACCATGCCAGTTGCAATTTTAAGAGTTGCTAGGAAAGAAGAATAGGTTTAGGTGTTTATTTTTAATAGAACTTGGGGGATTGAAATAGCAGCTCTTCAATAACTGAACATTCAGTTGGGCTTCCTGAAAAAGATTCAATATCTTTGGATTGGTTTTCAATTTATAAACAATGTAGACTCTAGCAAAATAGTATATAATTTTAAAAGCCATTAAATTTACCAAAATTACATGAACGGAAATCAGTGATTAAATAAACATAAATCGTTATCACTCAGAGGAGGCTATAAGGAAAAACATCTTTTTTAAACCTCTACTGTTTACGTTTCACAATACTGCTTCTCTTTAATTACTTGGCAATGTTGCAACAAAGTATATACAAAATAAAAAATTGCAACCTATCTTTGGAAGTAAATAAATAAGTTGTTAACATACATTCTACAAAGAAATTAGGTTCCCAATTTTTTAACTTTTCCCTGACATGTGATATGATATGGTCCTGTCACAAAATAACCAATGTGACATTTTTCACTGAAGTCAATATCCCTTTCCTTTATTATTTTCAGTTTTGCTTTAACTATTTAAAGTGACATCATCTCAATTTACCTCAATCATGTACATAGAAATCTCTTAGATAAGGTTGATTAATTTATTATGAATTGTAATAGATGAATAGGAAAAGGTACCTTTCTCTACAGTGTCTTCAAACTACAAAGGCTAGTATAAATTTTATTTAAACAACACACTTTGCGAACTCTCAAGCTAATATTTCCTATGGTCAAAAAGCTGAATATATGTTAAATAGCCTCCTCTTAATTTTATGCAGAAGTTCTTTACTTATTTTTAACATGTATCTTTAAATATTTCAAGAAATCAGCCTTTTAAGATAAGAAATGAAGTTGTAATTAATTAAATTTTTTCTAAACTCATGCATAATGTTTCCCTGTTATGGCAGTGTCTCAGTCCATCTACTTACTTCTCTAATCATATGCTATATATTGAAAATGTTCTTTTTAAAGGCTTATAAAAACCAAAAGAATGGGAATTACTTGCAAAATTATTTTTCTCCTTCTGAAATTCATCTTGAATTTGTGGTTTAAGGAAATTAAATCAAATAAATCCCTTTTGTTGTTCTGCTTGTATTTTCTTTAAATACACTGATGCAGCTAATTAACAACATTAATTTACCTGGATATTTGCCTTACTAGCATCTTCATATTTAAATGACTGGCACTTGATACCATTTGATTAATGCTTTTTTGACATACCAAAAATTAACTGTCATTTTACAGATTTCATTACCAGGCTCTTGAGAAAGAGAAAAATATAGAATCAGACAATCATCCCTCACTCTCACTACTAAAAAAGCACTGATGTCCACATGGCTTTAGATGTCTTCGGAACTTTCTCAGTAGGAGTTATCTTGCAATATAATATTAGTATTAAAAGCATGTGCAGCCAGCCCACATCAAACTTGGTTAAATGGGCAGGGAGCACCCTTATGCCATCATCTCTAGCTACAGCCCATTCTCCTTTAATTCTTCAGTCCATTGAAAAGTAAAATAGAGTGGCATATCCTTAAATTTTTAAATAAATATATTAGGCAAAAGATGCTCATCTTTCGTTTAAATGCTTTACCAAAGCTTCCAAACTAGAAAATTGATGTTTTTACTTTGAAGTGTCTTTCTATGATTTTGCGAGCCACAATAGTTTTGCCATTGCTAAGTTGCTTTCAGCTTGTATTTCAACAATGGTGATACCAAGGAGCTCATTCAAAACTCTTTTTTGCACTGCCTTCTGCCAAACTCCTGGAATGTACACATGAGTGACAGCCTCTCTCTAGTGCTTGAGTATATGAACCTTTAATCCATCAAGGAGCTTCTAACACCATAAGAATATATGCACACCCATGTCCATTTACCTTCATGCATATGACTGTCACATAACTATCCATTAATATGCCACCAGGTCTGAAACCGGCAGAATTCATTTTTTCTAGTCTCATCGAGATTTTATGGCTATAATTTGGCTATTGACAAGATTCTAAATTAGCTTTTACTCAAATGAAAGAAGGTAAATTATGTATTTTTTTTACTTGCAGTTTTTAAAACTTTCTCCCACAATAATCTGTTGTATGCATGTTCGAAATATTTTTAAAGTGAACTGGGTGGTCAGTTAAATAGAAGAAAATATTTCACTACATTTTATTTTTCTTATTCCCTAAAGTCCATCGCCATGGAGTGCGCTGCGTTGATGGATGAGACTGCTGACTCTCTGAATGGAAACCTGCTCTCATAGGAAGGGTAGAGGTGGGGAAGGACCAAGGAAAGGCAGAGCTCTGAAATCCTTGTAACTGGAGTGAATTTACCCTTCCCTTCTTCCTTCCTTCTTCCTTTCCTTTCCCTCCCTCCCTTCCTTCTTCGGTTGCTTTTTGCTACAGCCTCTTTTGGTGATTAGTGTAGTTAACCTTCGCTCTGGCCAAGACCAAGAAGGGTTAATGGAGACCCGGCTCCTGACACCCTCCAGGTCAGCGACGCTTTCGAGCTTCCAACGCAGGAATTAGAGGATTACCGAGGAAGGAATTCAAGGTAGCGATCGCCTCACACCTGAACACATCGCTCCAATCCACTGGGATTCATATTAAAAAAAAAAAAATCTCTCTTCTGGAAAACGGTTAATTGGATCTGCAGCTATATTTCCTGCTGCACCAAAAAGCCAAGCAGGGCAGCCTGAATTGAATCCCTCAAGCTGCCAAGAAAATCGAGCAATTGAAGGGGGTGGGAGGGAATGAACCTTTCCAAATAAATAAATATATGTAGGGAGCTACCAGTTCCTTTAGGAAGAGCGGATTTTTAGGAAAAGATCCGGAGCGGGAAAAGGAAGAAGAAACGAAAAAGATTCTCTCCTTGCCTCACCTTCCGCCCCTCTTTCCCCCCAGTTAGTGTCTACTTGACGGTCTGCAGCTGTTTCGAACTTCAGGGTTTGTTCACAGCAGCGAGTGAGACTCGCGCTTCGAAACGTGAAAAGCCATTTTCGCGCCAGGATTTTGCTGCTTGATTTTGGGAAGAAGGTTTTGCTCTCCCTCCCAGCAAGCTCCCCTCAAAGCCTTCCTTACTTCAGCAAGTCCTGCCAGTCTTTACTCCTCGGCCACTTTAGTTCCCTGCACCCAGCCTAGGGGTCCCAGATGGGTTTTCATCGCTGGGCTGTGGCCTGATACCCCCAAAGCTGATTTCCCGCCCTTGAGAGAAGGAGATGTCCTGTGGCTTCGTTGGTGTCTGTCACCCTGCCCCCTGCCTTCCTCTTCGGCCTTAGCCGTCGCCCCACCTGCCCATGAGCTTCGAATCTGGAATCCACTTGCTCTGCGGTCCCCAGCGGGTTCCGCCACCCGGCGGCCACCCTCGACACCTGGTGGGTGGGAGGGAGGGAGAGGCAGCTAGCTGGGATGGGTCCTCTTTAAAAATATTCAAGAAGATGAGGGGTAGAGATTTTTCTAGGAGAAAGTTCGGGGGTGCTGCGGGTCGCGGCTGGGAGGAGTCCCCGAAATGCCAGGAGGAGAAATGCAACCCCTTTAGGCCACACCTTTACTCCCTGAAGGTGCCCGCAAAGACTGCGTGTGGTGGAATGTGCCGGCGTCCCCGCGCCGCGCCTGCGATCCACTTCCGTGGCCACCTGGCCAGTGCCACTCGCGGCGTGGAGCCCGCAGCTCCTAAGCCCTCGGCCCCGCGGCGGCCCGCGCAGCCCTCGCCTGGCCACGGGTACCGGGAAGCCGGGCCACGGCTGCTCCCCTGCCTCTGGCAGCGCCCTCGCGTCTCCCGTCGAGGAGGGAGGGACAGAGGCCTGCGCCGGGGAGCTCCCTGGCGGTGGTCGGGCCGCCCCCCTGGAGGCTGGCTCCCCCCTCTCAGCCTCGCCAAATCCCTGAACGCCCAGTCCCCCTTCGTCACCCCGGGGGCTTCTAATCACTCAGTATCGATTTCCCTAACTCTTTTCATCCTGTTGAAGACACATCTTAAAACACTCCAGCCCGGAGTGTGCTCTGGGCTTTGTCCACACTAATAAAATGATTTACCCTTCTCTCCGCGCTCTCCTCACAGAGGAAAATCGTTCGAGCTCGGGCTATTTGTGTGTGATCAGTAAATATTTAGTGCGGTGACATCCTCAGCTAGGCTTCGGATCGATTCGGGGCCCACCGGGAGGTGCGCACGGTCCGGGCGGGGCCACGCGGAGCCGGCCGAGGGGGCTCCTCCCGCCCTGGCCGCGGGCCGCTGATTTACGGCCTCTGCAACCAGCAAAGGGGGGGCGAAAGCGCGCCTGGAAAATTGGCTTTTCAACCTTTTTACTTTTGACATTCAGCCACTTCCCCAGGCTCTAATTCTCGCCCCCACTTCTCCCTCCCCCTAACCATGGGCGCCCTGTGCGTCGCAGGAGCCCTTCCAGCGGCAGCGCGCCGCGCTCTCGCGCCCCCTCGGCCCCGGGGACCACCTATCGCAGCCCTGCGCCGCGACGCCGCGAGGCCCCGGCCCCTGCTCTGGGGGTCGCCTCTTTCGGGGAGAGAGGCTGTCCGCCCGCCCACACCTCCGAGGGCGGAGAGGGGGTGGAGAAGCCTAGCGGTGCATTTGCTGGACCGGGAGCTGCTCTCCCTTTCCTTGACCTCCCGGCCTTTCCCCTACTCCAGTGACTGGTCCTCGACGCCCATCCGGCCGGATGGCGTCGGTGGGTACTTTTTACTTTCCTCGTGGTGAATCTCCCCTTTCCTTAGAAGCGAAAACGCTTAGCTTGGAGGTGTTGGGTGGGGGCCTCCTTCCCTGATCTTGGCTGTGAGAGGGTTGCCGCCACGCCGGTGGCAGTGTCCGTGCCCGCTGGCCCTCCCGGCCTCTGCGGGACGCACATTATTTCTTTATTGTAGGACCGCACTCCAGACCTGAGACACAAGGCAGTGGGCCCGACCTAGAGTCGGACACCGCACGGTCTCGCTGGTCTCGCCGTATCCTATGGGACCTGCCACCTTGGACTACTACTTTGCCCTAGTAGCATGTGAGTGATACCAACCCCTTGGGCTCCACCACTCTTGAGCCCGGGCGCAGACCTGAAAGGCTCCAACACTGCCACCCACCTGTTAGCCAGCCTGTTCCTCTCTCACCTGGGGCCCCCGGCCTTTGCATTTCCCCTGGGGTCCAAGGAGGAAGGTGTGTGACCTTGCTGGATCCACGCACCCCTTCCAAACGCTAACGCCCTCTCCTTTGTCCTACACATGATTTTCTAAGCCGCCTTATCTGCAGACTATATCTTTATACTAATGCATACTTAATTGGTCAGTCTTGACTGTCCATATAAAACAATTTAATTAGGGTGCTTTCTTGCTTTGGAGAGCAAAGAAAAAAATCTGCCCAGTGCTTATTGTATTTAGCACCAATACAGGCAGAAAATGTAGCACAAGTTTTTGGTTGAAAGAGCACCTCTGTGCCCATTGAAGGGCGTTGATCCGAAAAGACAGAAAGGACAAGTAAAATCGATTTGAAGCGACCCTCTGTCCCTTTCACACCATTCAAAAACTCCATTCCTTCTAAGACAAAGACCAGCGCCTTGGGAATTCTCAGGGAAAAAGGACTCCAGTCCTACAAGCCTAGGGCACTTTTTGAAAATCTTCAATATTCCACTTAAAACCCACACTCGGTGCTGTGACCCTCAAGCGCAGGTTTCACAGGAACCCCCTCGGAAGTGCCAGGTGGCGCAGCTGACAAATCCATGCTATCCTGCCTGCTTGGCCTTCTGGCCAGGCTAGCCTTTTAGGGTTAGTACAGCCCTCACCTTTGACCCCTGAGATTGGAGTGGCTGCCAGTACTATAACTCTGGCCAAAGTTAAAAGAAAACCAGAACAAAAATTTTCTCTCTTCCCAAACCCAGGGAAACCAGTTCTGGTTCAGGTTGTGTCTGAGCCACCTTACCCAATAACCACCTCCATCCCCTACTTTTTTTCCTTCTTCTTCTTTTGCCATAAACTGACCTAGTCCTCTCTGAAGGAGGGAATTTAAGTTGTCAGGGCTGCATGGCTGGGGTGCCGGTGAGTTTCCTGATCTAACTGGTCCTCCATTAGGAACCCCAAATGCCAGGTTATCCCACAGGCGCCCAGGCTGAGGAAAACGGTCATCGATCAGACCTGGCAGGAAAGGGAGGAGGGAGAGGAGGAGAGAGAAGGACAGGGGAGGGGAGGGAAGAGGCCCGACTGTGATCACCTTCACCTGCCCTGAACCGGGCCTTCCAGTTCAACTATCCCTCGACCTTCTGCTGGGGTTTCAGGGGGCGGAGGCAAAAGGGAGGGGGCACCCCTGAGTTACACAAGTGACCTCCTTCTACTAAGAGAATGAGTTCACCACCTCCCCAGAGGAGCCTCACCATCCATCCACTCAGTATAACCGATGAGACAAACCGCAAGGAAAAACTTCTGTAGCCCATACTTAGGGTATTAATGAATAGTTAAAAAAAGATTTACACTTCTTATGATCAATATTCTGAGTTATTTTGTTCAAAGTATATAATTACAGTGTCTTCAGAGTTTTCATCATTGTTTGAGGTGGCAAAACCATTTGTAATTTTCATTAGCCAGTAAACATGTAATTAACATTCAGCACTGTGTTTAACTTAATTCCTGTTTAAGACAAGGACAAGAAGCAGCCGAAGAGCGTTAGTTCCATTTGTCAAGTCTGACATACATCTTACCATAACAGTTTCCTAAAATAAAAGATCCGTGTTTCCCCATTATTCTTCTCTTAAAACAAAACAAAAAAATCCATTAGTTAAAACTGTATTAAACTGTGAGAGGCAGCATAGTTTATTCTCAGTTTTCACTAGTTACCGTATTCCTGCTTCCTTCATTCGTTTTGGGGAGTGGACAAAGGGAGGGGGTGAATTAAGCATTCATTATCTGAAGGCATGAAATGGGGAACCCCTCCCCCCAAAAGAAATTGATTTCCTCTTCAGGAAAGTTCTAGAATGGGGACCGGAAAAGGAGGGGAGGCACAAATCCACAGGGGAGAGGGGGAAAAAATCACTTGGGGAGACTTGAGTTAAAAGTAGAAAATGAGGATTCCAACGGATTCCTAGGAAAAATGTTGCCCTCCTGTTTCAAGTTCTATCTTTGATCCTGGGTGAGGGGAGCCTGTCTGCCTGTCTGCGAGGCTGCTGTTTTTTCCCCCTCCTCTCCCACCTCGGTTTTTTTCCCACTTGCTTTAGGATTAGCCTCCATCCCTCTCGACCCCAAACAGTGGAATTTGGCTGTGCCTTGGGTCGTCTTGCTCTGCAATATCGCCTATGGTTGTTGGCGGTTTTCTGCTGAGGCTGAGCCGTTTGCTCCAGCCTACGACTAAACTCATTAAGTTGGGAGATTTTTTTCAATTGGACGGGTGTTTTTAAAGTCTCGTCTTTCCAGCCCCAAACAAGGTGTAACAACGCACTCTTCCTTCTAAGGAATGAGATGAGAGACAAGGATCACTCCAGACATCTCCTACCTACGGTTTGAGGTTTTTTTTCTTAAAGGCGAGGCTTGCATTCCTCAGCAGCTATGTACAAAGCTCCCTGAAACCTTGTCTCTCTAAAGTTAGTGTGCAGGGTTTTCCAAGGCTGAGAGCGCCTAATACATGGGGAAGCACTTCCTTGAGGTGGAAGATCTCTCCCCTCACCTTTCCTCTTTTTCCCTGCAAGCTAGTGCCTACTTTTTATCAGTTTGCACAATCGCTTAGATAAACACCGAGGAAGAGATTCTCTTTAATTATCAAAGACACATCTTTTCAGGGGGCCAACAAAGCATTTATTTCACCCGCCAAACTAAAGGAGAGTTATTCCAGTTTAGGAGGAAGATGCAAGCGGTTTGGGACCTTGAACAAGGCAAATATGGTTTTGGTATGTTTACTTACAGTATTTTTTTCTCTCTCTCTCCTTTCTCACTTTTCTCCTTGTGCTGTGTGGGGTTGGGGATGACTTGGGGCTTTTCAAAAAATCGGTTTGCTAACGTGTATGAAATGCCTAGGACTGTGGTTTAAGGGGTTCGGGGAAGGGGGAACACAGTCAATTTAATGCATTGCCATATTTTATTACATGTGTGTGGTAGGAGAAGTGGAGGGGGAGAGGGGAAAATACAATTGCAAAGCTGCCAAAATATGATTAAACCGAAGCGTTAAGACTGCGGTGCCTCCCATCCCCTCGTCCTGTCTCCTCAAACTCATTTCCTTCCATAGAGCAAACTAAAAATCAGTCCTATAAGCGTAGTTTTCCAAGCAGCAGACGACTCGGTTTTCTAGCAAAGGGGCTGCTAAGGCTCTCACTAAGTACCAGAATTTACTGTTCGATTTGCCTCTGCGCTTCATTTTGCAACCTTGTGCAACTGACAGCCAGGCAGGCTGGGAGGGAGAAAAGCCTAGCCCAGCGCCCTCGGCCGCCGTTCGGGTAGGCGAGCGCTCGGTTAAGCTAGGAGGAGAAACGCAACGAGAAGGGTACTCACCATCGGGCGGGGTGGTGGAGCTGGCGTGCGGATTTCAGGCAAACGTTTACCTTTTTGCTGTCTATTGCAACCGCGCCGGGCTGACTTAAGAAGCAATTCTGTGCTCTGTCCAGAACGTTCAAGGAACGGTTCCTCATTTTTAAAAAGCCAGCGAGAGAGACGACAGAGACAGAGAGAAAGAAAAAGAGAGGAGGGGGTGAGGGGGACGCACATAAACCCAGTTCAAAAAAAAAAAAAAATCACCTCTTCGCCAGTGACTCGGGAAACGCAGAGGTGGCGAGATCCGAGTATGGTCCAACCAAGCCAGAGCCAATTAATTTTAAATCCTGAAGAATTATTCAGATTAAAATGTACAGAAGTTTCATTCTCCTATGCCTACGTGAGCCCAAAGTCGTTTCCCTTTAAGAGCTCCTTTTCTTTTAAAGTTGAATTTTAGGCAGCGAGGACTCTTACACTAGGGGGCAGACAGATACTGTACTTGCTCCAATCTTAAGCAATTTTTTCCCTCCCAGCATATGCTCTGATTTAGCACTGTAAATTTTTCAGAGGACCCAACTCTGACAGCCCCTGGTGATTTTCAAAGTACCACAAGCCAGTGGTTAAAAATTGCATTGACTTGGAAGTTCAGAGGGACACAATGGAAGCCCCTTTCCCTATTCATGGAGCTCCAGTGTGGTGGAAGAGAAAAACACACACGCACTAGATTGAGGGAAAGGAGGACTTCAATGAATCCTGGAGGATGGAACTGGTTTCCACTGAGTTCAGAGTTAAACTCGGCATTTGCTGGGGTCTGTATTCATATTGTGATTTAATCTGTAAAGAATTACAGCCCATCAGGACACTTTCTAGAAGAAAATTATATTCCGAGTGTTTAGTTTTTAGTTTCTTTCTTTTCTTTTCTTTTTTTTTTTCCAGATTAGGACAAATGTTTGTCCAACTTTCTCTAGCCAAATTAAAACTTGTCATTCCCTTCATTAAAATAAATTTACATCTGCAATAAAAGACTGAGCTGGGTTTTTTTAAACAAACAATAACAATATATAGATATTTATCTTTTAGTCTGAGAGCTTTTTAATCTTAGAGTCACAACACATAAGCATCTCTGAAGAAGACATTTAAAAATATTTTTGCCTTTTTTTCTTCTTAGTCTTTAATCCTGTCTCTTTTTCTATGCACTAAACTTAACTACAATTTATACAGTGATTTTTTTTTCCCTTTGTAACAGCATTTTCATAACTGAATGAGTCCTAAAATACAGAGTGAAACACCTCTAATTTCATGGCAGCCCTGTGATCATTTCCCTAGCAGGCTCCAATACCGTAAGAGGTGGTTGGGAAATTCTTCATTTTCAATCTAAGCGGCCAGAGCGTGCTTTAAATTCCCAAAACCTCTAAATGGAGTGGGGAAGCTCTTCCTTCTCAAAATTGCCACTTCAAATATTTGTAAAAGGTAATCTTGCTATGGAAGTCTCCCTACTCAAGAGTCAAGATTATGATTTCCCTATAATCAATTATTTTCATCTTCTACTAAATTGAGATGGGAATGCCCATTAGATTTCCTCTCTCAATCCCAGCCTCACCACATCTCTGCTGAACTTGCCCTAATCCACTGACATTTGTAGCATTAGGCAATTCCTGAGTCAAAGAGGTTGAAAGGAAACAAACAAACAAATAAACAAAACTCAAAACCTTCTCCTTCGAAATGATTTCTTTTCCCTCCTTCTTGTCCTCTTTAGGAGAAAGTTATATTGTGTCTATTATCAACCTGAAATTCTCAGCTTGGCTTCACTCTGTGGCAATTTTATTACACACCAGGTTTATGATAGTTCAGTGTCCACTATAGGTTTTTTTTTTGTGGTTTTTTTACAACTTTCAAAAAATCTCAGCACCTGCAGCTTTAGTGAAATATGATTTCCGCGGAGAAAGAGTGAGGGCTTAGGTTGTTTTAGTGGTGAAGCTTAAAGAGGATTTTTCTTTTCCTAAAAACCAGCCCCTATCTGCCCATATCTGTACTTCGTCCCCACCTCTTATTCTGCCAATGTATGTAAAAAGAATTGAATGCAAAGTGCAATCAACACATGTCAATTATATGTATGGTTTATTTTTAAAAATACCTTTATCTTTTCAATTTTTCAGCTACCAAGGATGCTTTTCTGTAGTTGTCAATTTACTCTTTATACTTGTTCATTTTTTTCCCCCTGGAGCTCAGCATCTTTTCTGTGCAATATTTTAATTGTTCATAAACCTGGTTGGCTTGCCGGCATACAGTTTTTCTTGGTGCAAAGTGTGTATAAGGGAGACACAATTTTCTTGTATAAATGTGGAATAATAATAGTCCACTAATTGGTCATAATCAAATAGTAAGTTTACTGCGTTGGAATATAGTGTGCTCTGGGGGCAATTCTACATGTTTGATGTTTAAAACCAAACACCCTGGCATGCAAAACATAAGCGTATCAATTATTTTAGCACATTGAGCAGAATGACATAGGTTATGAAGTTGTTCTTTTTGCAGTGACTCTCTTGAGATAGAATATGGCTTGTGTGTGGTTCTTGTAACTTGTACTGGTATTATTTCCAATTTGGGGCAGAATCTATGGGTGTGTTTTAATGACTATATGAATGCTTAAAAGGAACTTGAAGAACAATGAAGTCTGTACTCAACCGTTCTATGACCTAGAAGCATAGTCGCTGAAGTCTTTGTCTGTGTACATTGACAAATGTGCATCTGATACATGTGCGCTTACATGTGTGTACAGAGGGTGTGCACAGGGGAGGCTTGGCGGCTGCCTCCGCCTGTCCATCAGCAGGTAGAAGTCTTTTCCCTCTCACCATGACGGGGTGTGTGGCAGGATGTTGGCCTGAGAGTTAGCTAAAATCAAAGAAAGAGGATAAAGTTGAGGAAAATTGATTTTAATTGCGTCATGACAATGAGATGAAGTCTACTTCTGCTTCTTAGCATCCGAGATGCTTTAGTTGAGCAATTAAAATGTCAGGCTGCATACCTGTGAAATGTTAACCCTGCAAGGAAAAAACAAACGCTAAACGACTTTTTTCCTCTAAAAAAGAAAAAAAAGTGAGCCATCAAACCGAGCAAGTGATCAGAGTTGATTAAGAGAAGGGTTTACCATCACCTGGATTTGGCCAAATCTTTCTTTTAGAAATGTCTTCAAGCTCAATTCGTGGCACCTTCCCACCTGCCACCCCCTACCCTCTGCAAAGAAACCAGAGAACTTTTCTCTTTCTTTGGCATTATGGGCAAAAAGATGCGCCGGGAGTCCCGGGTGGTGCGCGAGCGGCGGATTTCGTGGCATCGCCAAGTTGCGACAGGCGAAGTCCTCGATTCCATCCAAAGCCTCTCGCGGAGCCTTTAAGAGACGTTGTGTGTGCGCGCTGCGTTAGTCTCCCCGCCAGGGCAGAAACCTCGGGTGCTGGGTGTGGGGAAAGCGGGGGCTGCGCTCCCAGGGCCGGCACGGCCCATCCCCCGCTCGGCAGCAGCGGCAGCGCGGCCACCCGGTCCCCGCCCCCCCTCGTCCCCCGCTCGCCCCGCGTCGCGGCAGTGACACCGCTCGCGCTAGGACCGGGCTGCGCCCGCGGCCGCCATGGCGGGGCCGCCGCGCTCCGGCCAATGACGGCGAGGGGGCGGCGCGCGCGCGCCTGGCCAGGCCAACCCCGGCTGCTGCCTTATAAGGCGCGCCGTCGCCATGGCAACGTGCGCTAAGTTGCAGCAGTCGTGTCAAAGTTCACTATATAGAGAGCTCAGTGAGCTGATCGCGGAGAAGCCACTTCTGCCAGCCCCGGCGCCTATAAATCGCATTCCCTCCCGCGCCCCCCTTTTTAGCATATTTGATCACTTTGATTCTCTGTTCTTTTCTCTCTGCGGTGTGTGTGTGCGTGCGCGCGTGTGTGTTTTCTTCTCCTCCTCCTCCTCTCCCCGAGTTGCCTCCTTTCTCCGGGTGCCGTGCTGCCTTTTTCCCCTCTTTCATTCTTTCTTTCCGTCTTTTTCTCCCCCCTCTGCGCACGAAGGATGTGCTTCTAGGTGGTGATCTGCCCTCCTCTCTCTCTTTTATCATTTCTCCCCCGCCGCCGGCGAGTTGACTCTTTCCCTATGTGTGTGAGGCGGCGGCGGCAGCAGCAGCAGCAGCGGCTCCGGCGGCGGCAGCAGCGACTTCAGCGGCGGCGGCGGCGCTAGACGCGGCGGCTCCGGGCCCGACCCGGCGGCTTCGGCGGCGGCTCCGGCGGCGGCGGCGGCCCAGGCGGCCCGCAGGGAGCGGCGAGCGGCCTCCACCCGGCGACTGCGGGCGGCAGCGGCCGGAACGAGCGAGGCGCGCGCCGGGCGCCCGGGGCAGGCGGCGGCGGCGGCCCAGCGCCAGGACGACGCCGCGCAGCGCCCGACGCGGACCACTTTCATGCTGATTCCCCCGGACCCAGGCAGCGCTCCGGCCACTCCGCGGGCCGCCGGCCTCCGCCCCGGCCTGCCTGGCTCCCTGGGCGCACCCGCGCCCGGCGCCTCCGATCTCCTAGTCCTCCTGATTTCGATGGCTTTCCTGAATGGCTGACTGTGGGCTGCCCTGGACTTGGCCCCCGGACAGTCGCCTCTCCTCCTCCTCCACCTCCTCCTCCTCCTCCTCTTCCTCCTCCTCCTCCTCTTCCTCCTCCTCCTCCGCCAACTCCTCGGCTGCACACCAGCTCTGAGAGCGAGAGAGTGAACGAGAGAGGGAGGGAGAGAGTGAGAGCGAGCGAGATCTTTGGAGAGATTTTTTTTTTTTTTGCCTCCTACTTCTGTCTTGAAGCCAGACAATCGACTTGCAGCTCTCCCTCCCCTCCCTCTCTCTCCACGTTCTGCTCCCACTCGCTCTCCTGTCCCCTTCCCCTCCCCTCCCGGCGGAAAGCCCCCCGAAACCAACAAAGCTGAGCCGAGGAAAACAAACAAAACAAACACACCGGGCCAGACAAGCAATCGACAAAACTTTGCAAAAGCAAAAACAAAAAAGGAAAAACTAACCAACCTCAACCAACCAGCCCTCGAGCCACCCGGTGCGCCCTCCCGCGCCCTCTCGCACCCTCGCACACACAAAAGGCGGCTCGCCGGAGCCCGAGACCCGGGAGCCGCCGCCGCCCCGCCGCCGCTCGCAGCCAGGGGAGCAGGAAGTCCGGACGCAGCCCCCATAGATATGGCAATGGTAGTCAGCACGTGGCGCGACCCCCAGGACGAGGTGCCCGGCTCGCAGGGCAGCCAGGCCTCGCAGGCGCCGCCTGTGCCCGGCCCGCCGCCCGGCGCCCCGCACACGCCGCAGACGCCCGGCCAAGGGGGCCCGGCCAGCACGCCGGCCCAGACGGCGGCCGGTGGCCAGGGCGGCCCTGGCGGCCCAGGCAGCGACAAGCAGCAGCAACAGCAACACATCGAGTGCGTGGTGTGCGGGGACAAGTCGAGCGGCAAGCACTACGGCCAGTTCACGTGCGAGGGCTGCAAGAGCTTCTTCAAGCGCAGCGTGCGGAGGAACCTGAGCTACACGTGCCGCGCCAACCGGAACTGTCCCATCGACCAGCACCACCGCAACCAGTGCCAGTACTGCCGCCTCAAAAAGTGCCTCAAAGTGGGCATGAGACGGGAAGGTATCGGCCTCTCATTTCTCCTCCCCTCGCCCGGGGTCCCGGGTCCCTGGGTGCGTTTGGCTAGCCTGCTCTGGGTAAGGACACAGAAGCCCCAAGCTCTTCTCTTCGTATTGCAGCGGAAAGGGTTTTATACTAGAAGCGAGTTCTGCACTGGAACCCAGACCCCTAAATCCGCATGCTTTGGCCGACTGATTTCCTTCTCTATTCTTTCTTTGGGCTGTTTTCATTTTCTTTGCATTGATTGCGAGTTCATTGGAGTCCGCCTTTCTGCAAGGGATGGGGTATTTGTTGTTGTTGTTTTAAACCCCGGTTTACTTCTCTCTCTCTCTCTCCCTCTCCTTGTTTTTCCTGCATGTTCAACATATGTCCCTCCTCTCCACCCCTCTCCCCAGCCCCCACCTTCTCAAAAAAAAAAAAAACCTGAGATTGTACTTTTGTACAGGAGGTTCAAATTACAAATGGCAATTTTATGCACTTCGCCGTATTAACGCTGCCGCCCGGGCAGCGCTCATGTGACCCTCCATGGATTAACATTCTGCTAAAAAAAAAAAATACCTCTGTTTTCTTTTTTCCTTTCACTTTTGAATCGAGGAGAACGCAATAGGAAGTAGGAAAGGGTGGGCGAGGGGCCCTCGGCGGCTGCTTTCGCTCTGCGCGAGTTGGGTCTTTGTGATATAAAATTCGCCGAGCGCCGCGAGCCGTGCTCTGCCAATGGCGCGCTCGGCGCGGGGCGCGGGCTCCGGGTTGGGGCGAGCCAACGCCGGGGCTTCTTTGTGTTTCTGCGAGAGCGACTCTCCCGGTCCGGAGTCAGATAACAGCCTGAGCCGGAGCTTCGCCGGCTTTTCCCGGCCCTCATATGCCCTGCCCGGGCTCCGCTGGTGCCGGCCGCCCGCTCCCTGCCTCTTCCCGGCTTCCTCTCGCCTTGGCCGGCCTGTCTCTCTCCGCCCTCTCCCTCGGTCTCTTTCTTCGAGCACACTGATTAGACTGACGCCAGACCTCGGCTTTCTGCTTGTCTCTCACCAGGGGTTCCCCGCCGGGCTGAGGCTGGGGCTGCGGGGTTTGGGGGAGAGTCGTTCAGGGGTGGCCACAGGCCGTCTGGGGTGAACACTTGAGTCTTTTGCAAAAGCGTCTCACCCTCCCCCCAGACTCGCCCCTCCCGCTCCCTCTCCTCCAATCAATAAGAAATATCAGCTGTTTAGCTGTAAAGAAGAAAGATGCCCTCAGAATGCTACATCCCGCCCACAGCGCCGTGGACCCTGAGGCAAAGTGGCCAATTCTGGGTCCTCGGCGGACCAGCCCCGAGCGGGCCTCAGAGGCAAGTGTGCCCCTCTGGCCGTCAGAGCTTGCCTGGGTGGTGATTTGAGAGGAGTGGTGCCGGGAGCACTGCGGCCCCCAGGTCTGTGGCAGGCCTGCCTGGTTCTTGCGCTGCTGGGGGGTCCGGGGTAGATGGGGGTCGGGCTGGGGCAGACCCTGCTGGGGGACCTGAGGACCAAGGCTGGTCATTAACTGCGGAGTGTCTCCTTTCCTCCCCGCAGCGGTGCAGAGGGGCAGGATGCCGCCCACCCAGCCGACCCATGGGCAGTTCGCGCTGACCAACGGGGACCCCCTCAACTGCCACTCGTACCTGTCCGGATATATTTCCCTGCTGCTGCGCGCCGAGCCCTATCCCACGTCGCGCTTCGGCAGCCAGTGCATGCAGCCCAACAACATCATGGGCATCGAGAACATTTGCGAACTGGCCGCGCGGATGCTCTTCAGCGCCGTCGAGTGGGCCCGGAACATCCCCTTCTTCCCTGACCTGCAGATCACGGACCAGGTGGCCCTGCTTCGTCTCACCTGGAGCGAGCTGTTTGTGCTGAATGCTGCACAGTGCTCCATGCCCCTCCACGTCGCCCCGCTCCTGGCCGCAGCAGGCCTGCACGCTTCGCCCATGTCCGCCGACCGGGTGGTCGCCTTTATGGACCACATACGGATCTTCCAAGAGCAAGTGGAGAAGCTCAAGGCGCTGCACGTCGATTCGGCCGAGTACAGCTGCCTCAAGGCCATAGTCCTGTTCACCTCAGGTAGGAAGGACCCCTGTGCTCTCATGCCCTAGGGCTCCTAGCCCAGGGTTAGGGCCCAGAGAACTTGGGAGTCCCCAGGGCAAGCCCAGCCTCCCCCTTGAAAGGCCAAACTGTTGAGTGCAACTTGCAGTAGGAACTTTGTATAGCTGCTGGGCACCACCAGGCCTGTCCTGGGGAGAGGAGAAGAAGGCTGGGCTGCAGGAAGGATGCTTCAGACATAGACTCCCAAAATAGGCCATAGGGAAGCCTCTCAGGCCTATGCCCCTTGCTACAGTATCCAGATTGGGATGCAGTCTCCTGCTCCCTCCCTGAGTCCAGGCCCTATGGGCCTGCTGGGCTCCATGGGAATCTCCTCAAGCCCCTGGTTTTCTCTAGCACCCTAGCTGGGCCCCCAGGAGATGCTCCTGGGCACAGGAACTAGTGGGAGTAGCCTAGGCATTGTCCCTGCAGGGGAAAAGTTTGCCTGCTAACTCTGTAGGATTTGGAACTCCCAGCAAGTCCAACCTCAGGGCAGCAATTTTCAAAATCATATTCTTATTAAAATAATGCAGACTGTCAGGAGAGAGGAAAAGAGCTTTCAAGAAAGGGTGAGAGGAGGAAAGGGACCATCATAACTCCTCAGACTGTCTGCTGGAAGTTGCAGACTCTGGCCTCTTGCTGCTCCTGCCCAGGCAAACACTTTAGGCTATTTTCAAACAGCCCAAAGTGTATGCCAACTTGAGGTGGATATGAATGTTGCTGGAGATATAAAACCATCATTGACTGCATTATGAAATCTAATTAGTTTGCATGTAGTTTAACCTGTGTGAGTAATAGATCTGATATTAATTAACTCTTGAGGCCAAATGATTTTTGAAAGTGTCTGGCTTTCCATTTGGGGCCACACCTGAGCCTTTTGGCTGCCTCCAGGCTGAGTTCAGCATAGCCCAGGTGGGTGGAAATCACCACCCCCCTTCACATTCTTGTACTAAGTTGTCAGCTGATCCCTTTGTCATGGCTGAGACGGGAAAGGGGTTCCCGGTTAAGAATAACAAACATTTGGACATTGGCAGGGCTTGGAACCTAGTCACCCACTGCAATTTTTTAAGCCTGTAATCAGGAAACTAGGAGAGATGTGTAGTTTATGTGGCAAATAAAAAGGAGGTCCACTGTCTCTTCCTTATTGTTGGAAAGAAGTCTGGGGAGTCAGGTAAAAAAAATTAGCTGAATCTTTTGCAGCTTCTGAGTCCTCAAACTGCTTTTACACATTGCTGCTTTGCACATAAAACCTCTCCCACCCCACAGTCACCCCAGATTCTGCCTTTGTAAGTCTTTAGGTATTGATGAGAAGGCAGAGTCTGGGCAGGGAAGCTGTATGCAGAGGCATGGATCTGGGTTATTTTTCTCATGAGCCCCTCGTATCTAGAACATTTGCTTAATGCAAATATACAGGCAGGATATTCCCCTACCCGACAGCCACTTTCACCCCATCCCACAACCCAACACTCAGCCCACATTCTCAGACAAAGAGTGTGGTGGTTAATTTCTTGATATCATTGTTAACTCTCAGCCTTACCCTTGGTTTTTCAAGGGGAAAAAAATGCCTGATACTGTTGTAACAGTTTAATTTATGACTATTTGCAAAATGTGGAGGCCTGTGTGGAGAATGCACATCCCCTCACAAAGAGATAAAGGTTCCTATTATCTGATTCAGAGGGAGACACAGTACTGATGCCGAGGGAAGGAGTCCTATGCAAACAGATCTTTTAGTTTCTGACCGTAGACACCTATGCATTTTGTAGACATGCAGAGTCCTGGGTACACATATGATAAGGTTACATGTGTGTTCTGGTGCTTGGGGTGGAGATGGTGGTAGCTGTTTTTGAATATCTGTTTTAATGATTCACAATATGCATGTGCTAACCCCAGTCTTGTCTGGGGAACCCCAAAAGGTCAGGTCACAACCTGAACCGCCTTTACCAAGAAGCTTCTCATTTCAAAGGCACTTATTGTATTTTCACGTATCAGAAAAAGAAAAGTGTTTTCCTGAAGATAACAGGGAGGAGGTGCTTCTTGGAGGGACCTGGGTTTTAAAAAATAAAGGGGGGTGGGAGAAAAAGGGAGAGAAGAAAAGGGGGAAAAAGAAACAGCTCAAATGAACAGAGAGATCACAGTTTGCATGGCTGCCCTTCAATAGGCTAAACTGACAAGATCAGTTTTAAAGGGCCACTTAAATCAGTTTCAAAGACTGGAGAAAAATGAGTCGCCCTCTTTGGGGAGAATCTGAGGCTGGGTCGTGGACGCCATTACTTGGGGCTGGGCCAGGTTGTCCTCCCCCACCACCACCACCACTGTGTAATTATAAGCTGAACTATTATTTACAGAGGAGGGGGAAGAGTGCTGGCAGTTTTGGTTTTGTCTGTTTACTGACATGGGCCAGATAGACCCAATGTACTTTTGCTTGGGCCTCCCAGTGACCCAGCCTGAGGACTGGGGCAGTGAAAGCCTGTAGGGCTCTGAGCTGCATTTTATTTTAAAGCAAACACTCCAGGACCATCTCATGCTCTTTCTCACCCCCCCACCCCCACCTCCACCCCAAGTTTTCAGTACATAGACATTTGCTCCAACTCTGTCCGGTTGGGGCAGTTTGACAGAGCACTGTGCACACACCTCATGTGACCCATTTCAAACCTCTTAATCTGATGACTGAATTCTTCTTCTTCTTCTTCTTCTTTTTTTTTTTTTTAACTTTCTTCCAGATGCCTGTGGTCTCTCTGATGTAGCCCATGTGGAAAGCTTGCAGGAAAAGTCTCAGTGTGCTTTGGAAGAATACGTTAGGAGCCAGTACCCCAACCAGCCGACGAGATTCGGAAAGCTTTTGCTTCGCCTCCCTTCCCTCCGCACCGTCTCCTCCTCAGTCATAGAGCAATTGTTTTTCGTCCGTTTGGTAGGTAAAACCCCCATCGAAACCCTCATCCGGGATATGTTACTGTCCGGCAGCAGTTTTAACTGGCCGTATATGGCAATTCAATAAATAAATAAATCAAAATAAGAAGGGGGAGTGAAACAGAGAAAGAAAAGGCAAAAGACTGGTTTGTTTGCTTAATTTCCTTCTGTTAAGAAAGGATATAAAAGGATGTTACAAGTTTGCTAAAAGAAGAGAGGGGAAGAATTTAATGGACTGTGAATTTCAAAAAAAAAAAAAAGACTGTCAAATGAACTTTTACAGAATGCATTAAAAAAAAAAAACTCCTGTGTCGGTCAGAACAACTTGCTACTTATCATTTTTGTATAAAAAGGAAATTAGTCTTTTTCTTTTTTTGGTAAATTTTTGAAAAATATTGCTAAAAGTGCATTTAAGGAGATTGGGAGAAAATTAGCAGAATGGGAAAGTAAGTCTTTTTTTTTCCAAATTATTAATTGTCCTGTGTCTATGTACCTCTAGCTGTTCTTTTTTGTACTTTTCTGGTTCCAAACCAGTTTATTCTGTGGTTCTATAATAAGTTTTGATATAATCTTGGCTTCTTAAAAACTGTGTATCATTAAAATATATGTTCTGCAAGAATTAAAACTGAGTCCATGAAAATATCATAGGAAGACGTAAAACTTTAAAAGGCAACTCAAAGATGATGGAAACGCACTTACAAGTGGTGACCAAAAATTTTAGATGGAGTTGAGCACTCTAATTAGAAAACTGGAGGAACCACATACAACACTTAACTTCCCCTACCCTCCCCCCAAAAAAGATACCATGACAAACCTAGCTTTTTAAAAATATTTTAAGAAAGAGAATGAACTGTGGAATTTATTGGCAGCCAAGGAATGTGTCCAAGACACATGCTGAGGTTTTGAATAAAAAGTGAACTTTTGTAATTTGAATTGGGTCCCGCTTAGTTCTTGAATTGTTATGAAAATCCTATATCTGTTTGTATATTTGCAAACCCTTTGTATTATAATTGTTGATATTTTCCCTTTTTAAAAAATACCATTGAAATCAGCATGACAAAATAACACTGTTGGCACTTATAGGTAACGTGATTGATTCAGTATCTTAGAGTTTACAGTTTGTGTTTTAAAAAAACTGAAGGTTTTTTTTTTTAAGTGCAACATTTCTGTATACTGTAAAAGTTATAATAACTGAACTGTTTGGTCGAGTCTTTGTGTGTTATATTCCAAGGAAAATTGAAAGTATTCAGAAATTAAAATATTATTTGATATCTGAAACCTGTTTGGCTGTCCCCAGTCACTGTCTTTCCATTCAGAAGAGCCCCTGTGAGCTCTCGCTGAGCAGCCAGGGGCTCCATTTGTTTACTCCCCTCAGTCAGTTTGTTCAAAGGTGGACTAGTGTATTTGCCTGTTTAATTTGGGTGTGTGTGGGGGGGAGCTGAAGTTAATGGTTTATCTATGGTTTAGGAAGTGCCATACTGATATAGTAAACCACCCCCATTCACCTAATCCTCCTTTTAATTAAAAATGGATTTTCCAGGAAAAAAAAGGCCCTTATATTTGTCACACTTAAGTGCCTGCTTAGGGAAGGTATTGTGAAAAAGTATTAGAAATCTTGAGATCAGTATCTATTTTATGATCAGAAAAAAATACTCTTTTGTACATTTCTGACAGTTACGCAGAAGATCAGTCAAGCAAGCTAATCACAGCATTGTAAATAGAGGGCAGTTGTTTGCAAGGAGTTTTTCCTTAAGTAGGTGTGATTTTTAAAAATATTCTGTGGTTCTCATCTAGTGTGGTTGTTGAGAGGATTTCAAATTCAGTGATACAGATTATAGCACTGAAAGGTCTATTTTTAATGTATATATGATAACTTGCAGTTGGGCTGCCTCTCCCCTCCCCCCATCACCTTCAGTCCGTGAGAGCATGAGCACAGGTCAAGGGAAGCTTTTCCATTGGAGTTATGTACATCAAAACACATCGACATTTTGACATTTCAGATTGTGTAGCTACAATCTGTACTGCTCTTGAGATCCTTTGTCCTTAGAAGCCAAATTAAGAAAAAGAAGAGAAAGAAGAAAGAGAAAGAAAGAAGGAAGGAAAAGGAAACTTTACAGGGTGTGCTGATTTGGAAGTAGTAACTATTTGTTTGAGTCTTTTTTTTTTTTTTTTCCTCTTTTCCTGGTTTGGAGGCAGCTCAGTGCTGGGAGCTTGCAATTTTGTTCTTATTGAAGCTTTCCAATTTCCCCCCTCCCCTCGAAAATACTTCACCATGTTGTGGTTTGATTTTTAAAGGGGGGGGGGAGCTGGTGAGGGAGGTGAAAGGAAAGGGATCATTTTGTAAAGTGTATTAAACTTTAATACTCATGAGATTCCAGTCAACACATGCAGACCAGAAAAATCTGTCTGATTTGTGCATTTGTGTAGAGTTCTCCATCTGACCCTCAGCTTCTTTCTGTAGATATATACATATATAAATATAAGTATGTTCTTATGGCACAGTATCGCTGACCTTTAGTTGGAGGTTTTGTCGGTTGTTTATTTTCCTCTTGCAAGTGCTATCCATGTGAGTGTGTGAAGTTTCTCTAATAAGTAAAACACAGGCCCTTTTCCTTGTTTGTTTTGTGTTAGTTTATTGTAAACAGCCATTTGTTGTAAATTATTATTGGCATTAAATTATAATTTATGATTTTCAAAGCAAAAGACAGTCCCTGTTTTATTATGCTTTAAGCATGTGTTCTAGACGTTGGAAATCTCTCTAACACTCTAAGTTTCAGCAATGAGCTTGGGGTCTGTGAGGCAGAAAAACAGGACCCAAAATTTTTCAACCGGTTAAAACAAACCCCCTTGTATATGTTTAGAGTGGCCGGAGGAGGATCTGTTTAGAGTCTTGAGTTCGGTTTAAGTTTATTGCATTTAAAGAAAGTTTTTCTTTTCACGCTGAGTTAGAACAAAAGATCTTTGCTGCGACTGAATTGGACAAAAGACGAGGGCTGGGACCCAGCGAGCGCGTTCTGTGTGAAATTGACGAGATCTTTAAAAAAGCTGCTAAACATGGCGACTCTTTCCCTTTAAGTGTCTCTTTTTCCTTGCTGGGGTTTTTTTTTTTTTTTTTTTTCCATCTGATCTGAGCTCGCTTTATTTCTTTTCCCAACCCCGCTCCCCCTCCTCCTCTTGGCGCTCGGGGGTGTGAGAGAACCCAGTTAGTCGCGAAATGCAACAATAGTCCAAGGAGAGAGAGAGGGGCGATCGCTGCTTCTCGTCACTTTCAAACAAACCTGGGGGAAGACTGAGCCGGGGTAGGGGGTGGAGGGAGATTCTAGCCTGTTCGCTGGGCTCGCGGTCGCCCTGACTCAGCCTTTCACCATTAGCTCTCCTTGGGCCGAGAGGGGCCGGGGCTCAAAGTTAGCAGGCGACGTCCGGGGCTGGTTCCGCGGAGACCGCTTGGGTAGCATCCGGTCGGCTGCAGGGACGGGGGCCTGGAGTTGGCAGCAGCTGCGAGAAAGTGCCTGCCCCCAGCCCCCGCCCCCACTTACGTGTGGCAGAATTCCGCCAGCGCCCCCGGAAAGTCCGGGGTGCCGGGCGCGCGGAGCTGCACTCCTGGGATGTGCATTAAGCGGCGACAGGCGGGGGGCGGGGGCGGGGGCGGTCAGGGGGAGCTCGAGCGTGTGAAACTCTGCCTCGAAGCTCGCTTTTGACTTGGTCCTATGAGCTGAGCCAACATGGCGTCTCCCATTGCACCGCGAGCGCCGGGCTGCCAGGCACGGCAGGGCCGGGTAATAGAAAACACATTGGTTACCAAAAAGAAAAAAAAGAGGGGTGGGGGGGCTAAAGGCCATTCCGTCTGCAGGCAGAAAACCCTCTTTTAAACTCTTGCTGGCAAGCGAGTGCGGCCCTCGATTATTCTGTAATTAGAGCAGCAGAATTCGTAAGGAAAATATTAGTAATGCAGTAACCTCCCTCTTATCCCCCCACCCCTTATATTTAGGAGAGTTGATTTCATGTCTCCTCTCTCTTCAAGAACCAAATTAGAAAAAATAAAAAAGTCTGTACCCGCAAATGATCTTAAACGTTTGAATGGTATAGGGGGAGGGGGAGAAGACAGTATTTACAGACCTCGGTCAGTTCTCGCGCTCATTAATGCAGGGGCTCCGCCGGGTTTGCGCGGGCCGGAGCCGAGCTGGGGAGAGGGGCGGGCTGCGAACCCCGCCGGTAGGCAGAACTTGCTGCTTGCATGTCAAAGTTGGAGGAAAAGTGGCTTTCCGGACAGAGGGTGGACTTAGGGTGGGCGGGTGGGAGCGAGTAGGGGCTGAGGGCCGGTTCTGGGCGGGTGGTCGCAGGCCCTAGAAATGCGTGAGTCTGCATGGACTGCGCCCCTGACAGGAGCGCAACTGCAGCGGAGGATACTCTTTCTCTAATAGGTTTGGGAGAGGGCAAGGGCGGCCGTGGGAGAGTCTTGGCCTCCCAGACTTGGCCTTCCCAGAGCCTTTGCAGAGACAGTGGATGGGGGCCTGCTACCCGCTCTTGGCCAACAGAGAAATCGCCCCCTACATCCAATTCCAGCCCCAGCCCCAGCCCGCAGAACCCAATCCCTCAGCCGCCTGGGAGGGGAGCGAGGTACTCTCTGAATTCCAGGCCTCGTCAAGATTTATTGAAGTTGGGTTTAAAAAACGTGCTTCAGATGATTTTTCCCATTTTCTCAGATTTCAAAGGCTCCCTGCAGTGCGGCTGCCTAATTAATGGTGAAATTCAACTAAATCTAATTATGCAGTAATTTTAAAGCAGTTAGTGCTGGGCGTTGGTTTGTAATAGGACCCCAGTTTTTTAAAGTTTGCTTACTGTGTTGGTTTAGGGGAAAGCTATCTTTTGTATGGTAAAGAAAGACAGGGAAATAGTTTAGCTGCACGAACCCCAGGGCTGAGAATCATCCCCCACCCCACCTCTATTTCCACCTCCAATTCTATCTCGTTTTCCTTCTCTCTTTCTTCTCTACCAAACTCACGCTAAAAAGCTAAGCGAGGTGCTAACCCAACAAGGAGACTGGGTTACGTAGTCAAAGGGGAAAGGGGGAATCTTTCACATGGAGATACAAAGGGCTGTGGGATCTACCCTCCTAGACGCATCTGTAAATGCCCGAAAACGGGGAAGGGACTCTCATCTCTAAGAGAGAACAGATTTCCTCCCCTTTTAACATCCATTGTCATTAAGGGGCAAAGCTGACTCTTGGAGTTATAAATCTTATCGTCCTTCTGATAACACACTTGTAATAAGTTAGCGTCCTATTCAAAGTGAACTGTAAAACTGCCTCATTTAATATGGCATTTGTGTCATTAAAACTTTTATTCTCCCCCCACCCCTCCACCCCCGCATCTTGCAGGTTTGGCCTTTGGGCTAGGACCTCTGTGGATGGGTCCAAGAAAGGTGTGAGAGATGGGGTTGCCTGGATTCAGCCTCTGGGTCTTAAACTGGGGTGAGAGACCCCATGGCAGAAAGAAGTTGGGGGGTGATACCCCTCCTCCCCCCAGCGGCCCCCTCGAAATGACGTTCCTTGAAAGAAACATGCTTGTGATTAGCTAAGCAAACACATCTGCTTTCGGAGTTGGGCCTTCGTTAATTAGCTGAACAAAGGACCGTTTTGCTTTTTACCTTTTGCTGGGGGAGAGTGTGTTATTTCAGGAGTGTCGCGGGCCCTCCTCTTTTCAATTGCAGCCACGACGTTAATTTTATTGGGATTACTGATGGGAAATGAGGTGGCGCAGGCTTCCGAGAGGAAAAGCTTGATCATTACCCCCTTTGGAACTATATTTTTCCACCCAACCTCCTGCTTGCGAGGAGGGGGTTGGGGGCGAACTGCGCAGCAAGTTCGGAGCAATTGGAATCAGGCTCGCGGTACGCTGATCTCGGGTGACAGAGCGTGTGTTGAAGCTGAACTCTATAATTTGCGCTTCTGTTCCTTTATTAGGCCTGGACAACGAACTAATGAGCTTTGGCCCAGTACAATGTCACTTGTATTTATTTTCTTATGGCAACTTTGAGATAGCGGAAGTGTTCTTTACTAAGAGCCCGGGAGGGCCCGGGGTCCTGCTGCCTGCTGTCCGGGCCCAGGTCCGTGGCTGTGTCCCGGGGGAGCGAAGGTACGGTTAGAGCGTTCGCAGAGCTGGCGCTGCCGGGGGACTGGGCTTTTAGACGAGGCTAATGGGGCCCTCAGGAAGGTGTTAGGCCCTTTGGAGGCTCAGGCATCCCTGCAGGCTTGGCTCCCTGAGGATGAGGTCGAGGGGCTCGGGGCAAGTCCAGGGCAAGTTCCCAGGCAGGAGATAGTTAGAGGCCCAAAGGTGGCGTGGCTTCATTCTGGCGCAGGGCGGAGGAAGGGTCCTTCGGCAGAGCCTGCCGGGCAGAGGAGCCCTCAGCGCGAGCGGAGGCCACCCCGCCCGGTGGCCTGGGCGTCAGCTTTGTGCTGCGGGAGGCCTGGCCCAGCTCAGTGGCTGTCTGGTTTGGGGGTGGGGTGGGGTGGAGAGAATGCTTTAAAGGGTTCTTGGGGTTCTGAGAATGCTAGAGCTTCCTTCCCTCTCTAGCTAGTTTGGTTGCTCCAAAAAGTCGCAGTTGGAAAGGCCTGGAAAAAAGTAAAGAAGGGGGGGCGGCGACAGAAAGGGTTGACAGAGACGGCGCAGGCGTCCCTTGTGCCCTGGCAGAGAGAATACAAGCCCCCCACGCAGGGTTGAGGGGGTCCAGGGAAGGGAAGCCCCGGGAACTGCGAGGGGAGTGGGCACTTCTCCGCTCTGCAGCCCGCGACTTCCCGTGGCTCTCGCATTGCTCCTCGCCGGGCAGCCCTTGCTAATAACGCCTAGGCTCTGTGCCCCCTCCCTCCCCATCTCTCCTCGCCTCTCCTCACTTCATCCCTCTGCCTTACCACCCCCACCGCACATCTTCCTTCCTTCCTGCAAATGGGTGTTAACGTGGGTCTTTATGTTCTGTCTATAACTAGGATGTAATCACGCGCCCCATGCCTCTCTCTAAAAGCATTTAATAAATGTCTATTAAAGCGCTACAAATGTAAGATGAATTTAGTGGCGCGGCTGCCTCCCTGAATCCAAACGGTAATGATGGATTTATCAACAGGGATTCGCCTTCAGCACAGCGAGGGAGGTTTACTCAGCAAATAGGTCCGCGAGCACCCACCCAAATGCAATCATTTGACCCCCTGCGGGCGATAGCCACTGCGCCCCTTCCCAACGCCGGCGGACGGGCCAGGATCGCCCGGGGCCAGCGCCCGGCCGGGAGGACCAGAGGGGCGGCCTCGTCGATCTCTTGGCCTCTCCGCCCCCTCCTCTGTTCTCCTTCTCTCGGCCAGCGGCTCTCAGCTCTTGGCGGACGTGGGGGACCAGGCATGTAGGTTTGGAGGAGGGGAGCGTGTGGTGGCGGTGCACAAGATGAAATGTGGGCTGCCTTGGCGGTGCCAGGAGACATCATTGGGCACCCTCATGCCCTTCTTGGTTTTGAAGGGGTAGCAATTGTTTCTGAGTCTGCGAGTGGGAGCTTAAGTGCCCTGGCTTTGACGAAATCTTAGGGCCTGGGATCCCGCAAGGCCCCAGCCCAGCCAGCCCTGGGCACCATTCTAGGGAAGGCAGCTCCAGGACGGAGGCCTCTGGTCCCCAGGCCCTCGAAGGACTCAGGTGTGCCCATCTTCCTGGGGCTTCCTGGACTCCGCCAAGCCCTAGCAGAGGCGGCTGCTATCAAAGGTTGGGGAGGAGCCTCCAAGGCAGGGGCAAAACTTCCACATCTCTTCCGCTAAACTGATCTGGCTTCTCCCCACCTGCCCCCACCGAGCCCACCCGGCCATTTTAAAGCTTTGTGGCTGTGGATTTTTAGAATTTGGTCTGGGCTGTGATCGTTAACACACACAGCCCCAATGACCACCACCTCTTTCTTTTTGTCTTTTATCTTCTCTCTTTTGGAGGGGAGGAAAGTGCTGGCCTGTTCCATCAAGCCCAGTTCGCATTTGCTTTAGCCTCTGATTTCTTTCTTCTTTGGAAATTTCATTGAGATGTCTCTGTACTTCGCTTGTCAGTTATCTTTGTTCCTTTTAAATAAAGGGCTTTTAAATGGACTTATTGCTCCCAGCGTGGGTTCCTCTCTCTAAATGTTAGAAAATTGTGCCATCTACCCGCTATGCTGAGTACTGTCACACTCGGAGACCTCGGGGACCTCCGGGCCGGCTTCAATGCTGCAGTGTCAGGGGCCGCGGGCAGCAGGAGGAGGAGGCGGCTCACGTGGATTTTTACAGCTCTCCGCCTGCAGCCGGCCCGCGTGGCCACGCCAGGGCACGGCCCGCGACGCGCGCAGCAGCCGGCTTGATGGCTGCCGCGAACTTGGCTGCAGCGGCTGATCCCGGACCAAATCGCAGGCGTGGCTAGGGCTCTTCCCTTCTCTGCAGTGCCGCTGGCCGAGGGGGCGCCGTGGCTGGTTTTAGTCGGGAGCAGCCTCTCCGGGTCAGGGATAACCGAGGACAATGCGGGAGTGGGGGCGGGCGGGGGTGCTTAGAAGGAGCAGAGGCGGGGGATTTCGCCTAGCCTCTTTGGAGCGCTCCCGCCGTGTCTCCAGCCCGGTGTCTCTCCCTGGGGGAGGCCAGGCTATGGGCGGCGGAGAGCGGCAGCTGTAGAGGAGCTTCTCTGTCTCTTGGCTAGAGAAAGCTGGAGCCAGGCAGTTCGGCTGCAACTTTCAGATCCATTTTCTCGGGTGGAGATATTTCTGGTGTGTTTTCGAAGGCCAGAACTTTTCAGGTAGGGGAGTGTGGTTTAGATGGACCGAGTTGGAACAAGTCAGGTTTCTGATGTGGGGTCTCCTCACCCCGACCCCTCCTCTGCAAAACATCCAGCCGCAACTGCAGGTTCTTTTGAATGAGTTAAAATGGATTAACAGTTTGGATTTTATTATGTGGCTACCCCTCTCAGATGCCTATATTTTTTAACCCATTAGGAGTATTAGCTAAGATTTCCAAGTGTCAGTGGGTATTTATGCTTGGGGGAGGGATCTCCGATACAGTTTATGACTTTTATTACGTGTTTCACACTGTTCTAGAAATGGAGTTTTAAGCAACATAGAATTAGATCTATATTGCTCTTTGGAGAAGGGCCAAGGAACTTGGCAATCAATTAGTTTAGATCTTTTGATACTTGTTGCTAAAATCAAAGTATAAACCTACAACCCTAGCTATACCTAAGCATAGCTTCTAACCCCGTTTTTCCTAAAGACATGCATCTACCACATAGGAAATGGCTGTTGCTTTTCTCCCAAATTTTTTTTCCTGATTCTTCTGCACAGAGATTAGTCTTTAAATACTCAGATATTTTATATATTTTCCCCCTCTCTTTTCTCTCATTGCACTTTCTCACCTCCCGCCTTTATCTGCCTGGGTTAATTTTTTTTAAGTGAATTTATTTTTAATTTGTATTGTGTAAAAATAAAATTTCCATTCACCTCTTTCTTCCTTCTGCCTCCCCTTGCCTGACACTAAGAAGGGAAATTGTGTTGTTTAATAACCACAATAATGCAGTGATTTCCAAATAAAGGCAAAATTATATTTTTTATAACCAGAACAGGAAGGGAATATCTCTCTCTCTGTCTCTCTCACACACACACACATCTCTGTCTCTTTAAATAAGCAGCTTAAGAAATAATCTCTCGCGTGGAACAGAAACTGCTTCCTCCTTGAAAATGCCACCATTCCCACCTCACTGGCCCTCTCTGAGCCAGTCCCCTGGCTGTGGGCTGTCTGCCTGCCCTTGGCCCTGGTTGGACGTGGGGGTGAGCCTATAGAGACCCCGGGGTGTCCTGGGAAGGTGATGGAGTCTCCCCCGCCTGTGTGCGGCTGCAGAGGCAGGCCTGATAGCAAGTTCTAAAGAGGGCCTGCTAATTTATTAAATAATTCTTACTTCCTCTCAGCATCTTCTCCCTACAGCTCCCAAGAGGAGGGGGGAGGGGTCTGGGGCTGCACATTCCCCCCCCCCATTTTCTTCTCCATCTTCCAGACTCCGCCAGCCCCTGCGCCAGCCTCATCACTAATTAAAAAGCCCCGTGGCTTTGGGACTAAGCAGGCCAGTGGTTGAACTGTCATCTCTGCCAGAATGGGAAGTCGAGAACATCCCTTCTTCTCCAAAGATGGTTCCAAACCAAGTGAAATGATTTGGCTGAGTGTCATTAATCTCTCTCCAGAAGCCTTCCTTTTCCTCCCGGGGAGTGAAGACTCCTGAGGCAGGTGGGCCCTTTGCCTCCACCCATTGCACTCACCCAGGGGGTCGCCGGGGTCGCAGCCTTTCTGCTATGGACCCAGCCATTGTACCCATCCATAGGCTATTGCCCTAATTGTGACGAAAGTCTGGGAAACATTTTCTCTGCACTAATTTTATATTTCCCCTTTCCCCCTTGCAACATTAAACATAATTTTGAGCTGTCACTGTCACTAAGACTGCGGTTTGCTGATGTCTCTACTTGGAAACAGGACTCCTTTGCCTCCAAAAGGGAGTCCTCCCTTTGCTCACAGCCTCTGCATGGCCCCTTCTCCATCAGAGACTTCAGAGTTTCCATCAAAACTCAGGGAGGTGGGGGCACTCACAGCAGTAAAGGCCGGCGGGGGGGTCCCTACCAGAACCCTACAATCATTCCAACTCTCTCTCCCTGTGACAGCAGGAGAAAATGTGTTTTTGATGTGCGTTTGGTTGTTGGCTTGTTTGTTTAATAAAATCTCTGTGTGTGTGTGTGTGTGTGTGTGTGTTTATGTCTCAGTGTATGTGACAGGAAACCACTTTCAGAATTTCCCTTTGAATTTCTTTTTTGTTTGTTTTTGTGTCTATTCTCTTCAACTTCTCTCTTTTCTTTATTCCTTCTCCCCACTACACTGTCTCTGGCTAAGCAATAACCCTCTGGCCCAGTGGCCATGCTCCTGAAGATAAAATCCATTTGTCCCTTGTGTTGCCTCACTGAGGCCCAGTTATCCCCAGCCTTTGGTGACAGGCTGGAGCAAGCAGAGATGAAGGTATTTTTCATTTTCCAGGCCCTGCTTCTTGCTTCCTTTAATGTTCCACCCTGGAGGGGCTCCACAGTCGAACAAATGTACCCACATCTACAAGTTTGCTCTCCCCTCCCGGGTGTTGTGGTTCTGGTTGCTTTTCATTTGTTTCTTTGGGAGGAGCTGCTAGTTACATTCGACTCTCCACAAGTGTCTCTGGAGCATGTTCGCACCTAGGCTGGTGGGGTTCAGAGTGATTATCTCATTTCGCTGGTGCAGAGGGAAGCCGCTGGCAGCCCCTGGGTCAGACATTCAGTGGAGGGCCCATGTCACAGACCCAACCCAAAGGTTAATTTTCCCTCATTAGCATCTCCATAGTCTGCTTCTTGCACGGGATCTCCGGTCCTTGCTGCTGTTTTCTTCCTGCTCCCTTCTCTTTCTCTCTGGCAAATTCACCCTCTCTCATGGCCCCCTCATCACAACCTTGCATTCTGCCAGGTTCTTATTGAATTTATAGACTCTAATCACCAAAAACCCATTTCATCGATTTCCAACCAGTGCATCTATTTTTATCCTAGAGCCCCTTTCTTCCATCTGTATCTCTTTCCCTTCCATGCACCTCATTTACAAACATGTTCTGCTTTATCTAAGTTAGTTCATTTCTCCCCTTCTCCCGTTTTACTCCCCCCCCCATTGTTTCATTGACTGCCAGCAAAAAGAAAAGATACAAAATGGCAAAGTTTGGTGGCTTGGAGGTGCCCATCCCAGCCATCTAGAAAGAAGTTGGAGGTTTGTAATGACAGAATAAATGACAAAGAAAAGAGAATTGCATTTGCCGCTTAAGTGGGAGAGTGTGTGCCTATATCTCCGTGTGTTTTTAAGATTTCTTTGAACTGCTTTTGTGCTGACTCAACAAAGGCATTTGCCAAAGCTAGTCACGGTGTAGGAACTTTGAGTTAACCTCTTATATCAAATGAATCTTTTCATTTAGAGACCAATAAATCTCAATCTCTAGCTACCTTTTGTAGACCCAGCTTGGATTCAATGAGACAAAACCGGGACTTACAATAAAGACCAGATAAAGTTTGCCAAAGTTTGGTTTTATTTCCCCTCCATCCCTTTTTTTTTTTTTTTTTTTTTTTTTACCAATGTGAAAATTCCCTCATCCAACAAACAAAAGTTCAGGGAAGTAGCGGCTCTTCCTCAGTGAGCAGAAGATTGAGAATTTCTTTAGCTTTTCACAGTAAGCCTGTTCCAAACTCAGACACTGAAATGATTTACAGTTTTTCAACAAGTCATTATTTTGGTGTGTTGTTTAGGTGGGGCTGAGACAATCTAATAATCAGTAAGACGGGATGGTGGGTGGGGGAGATTGGCTATGACCAAGAGAAGAGTTAACACCAGAAACATGAAAGCTAGTCCGGTCTCCAGGGATGGAATTTGGGGAAGAGCCTGCACACGTCTGCTCCTGAGCTATAAAGAAATACATTGTTAACAACAACAAAACAGACAATGCCCTGAGCTCTGCCTGGATTCAGAGCTGAGCTACTTTCAAGATATTTTAGCAGCACTGTTCATTTTGATGGGGTTTCTGGGCCATTTGAAATTCAACCTTTAGCCAGCCTGCTCATGGGGTATGGTTACAAAATTCATTTTCTGATTTACTACCCCTCCTCCTATATTTTCTTTTTTCCTGATGGCCTCCCATGGGGTTAATCTTTTTTCCCTTTCTTTTATATTTTCCAGTTTTGTTCTCTCCACAAATGACTCAGTGTTTTTCCTGTTTCTACTGATCACTGATTTGCTTCCTTTCTTTTTTTCCTTCTTTAAAAGACAGAGGAAAATAAAAAGAATGGGAGGAGGGGTATTTCCAAATCATTCTTCTCTGAGCGTTATTAAATACTGTTGCAAGGCAGGAGATTCCTAACCAGTAACAAACTTGTAAATTGCCATTGACTTTCAGATATTTCTCATTTGTCAGCTCTGATTGATTTAATATTCCATTCTTTGAAATAATTTCAGCCTGGCTTACAATGAGCTCTACTCATGAAGCAAAGAGCTGACTGTCACTTTTAGATGGGACCCTGCCTCTTTGCTTTTACTCTTCACATGAAGTTTTGGGTTTTATCCTGAGGCCCATAGTTCTGACTGCAAAGCGGTGTAAGGAAGGTGCTTGGGCAATTAAGTTGCAGGGATGGAGTGGACTGGCATATCTGTATATGTTCAGTTATTTATATGCAATTTTCAAAACTTTGTCAAGGAACTTAATTGTGTTTAAAGAGCAAAACAACATCATTTCCTAGGTCTCCTGAATATTTTTTTCCCTCCACGTTCAAGGCTGAAGGCATGAATTTTTAAAGGATTCCTAAATCCACGAAATTCACCCAAACCAGACGCTATTTCTTCTTATCCTACTCAACGTCATTTCTAAGAAAAAACAGGCCTACTCTCTGCTTAGACCTATGGAAGATCTGGATTACTGGTGGGGAAAGAAGGTGTGTGTTGGGGAGATGATCAGAGCCAAAGGGGCTCTAGGTAGAGGCACCCAGAAGACCCCACTTTTTGGGAATGGAGTTATATTTTCCCAAGGTCCTTTTCCAGTTCACCGTCATATCCAGAATGCAATTTTTGAAGCTATCAATACCCGCTGTCTCCAATACTTCTCAAGTTTTAATCTTAATTATATTATTAAGTGAAGTACTGTGCTGTCAGAGCATTGAACATGATTTATGACGTCTGCCTATTAAAGGATCGATTCTGAATATCGCTACTATCATCTATCAATATTCTCAAGCCGGGGGTATTTCTTGCTCCATGGTTATTTGTAATACCGAAATGATAGACTTCAGGAAAAGACTATTTGTTCTTCGCAGGAGTAGCTTTCCAGGTGCAGCAGGGAGTGAGTATGAGGAACCAGGAGGCTCCGAGAGTTCCGACCACGTCTCACACCCAAGGAGAGTTTAATTTTTTTTTTAAAATGTTAACAACAATGAATTTTCCCTGGGATCTAGAGGAAGGAGGAAAGCCAGAGTAGTTTTTAGGGAAAGGAATAACCTGTGCAGGTCGATATCAGGGGTGAACATTTCCTAGCTGCCAGGTAATTTGCAATGGGACTGGATGGAAAAAAACCTGCATGTGCACCGATGGGGCCCCTTTATAGGAAGATGGCTGGATGGAGGCTGGCGAGGAGTGCTGGGGCCAGGCTGTGTATTTCTGGAGCAGATGCCGGGCGTACCTATGCCCTTGGACTCGGAGGTGTCCAATTTCTGGGATCAATTAAGGCTCTGCTCCTGAGCCACCCCTACGTCGACGCTTCCACCTGCTCCTGCCTCCTCTGCATAGGTGGAAGCGGGTGCGAGAGGCGCAGCGGCTAGGCCTGGAGAAGCAAGAACGCGGAGGCCTTTTGTCTCCAGACAGAGCGCAGCGCCTGCTTTTTTCCACCCTCACGGGGCACAGCACTGGGTCACCGGCGAGTCTCAGGCCCCTGCTTTGGGGGATGGGAGGAAGAGTGGGAGAATAGAGCAAAACTCCCTCTCCGGCGGCGTGGAACTGGAGGCTGGAACACACCAGCGGTGGGGTGGGGAGGACGGCCAGGGCCATTCCTTGCCCCCGCACCAGGCCGCGAACGCCGGAGGCGCCCTCCTCTGCTGCGTAGGCCAGGAGTGAGTCAAGCGCCCTCTGGCACCGCAAGAGAGGCGCACTTCGTCTGGAGCGGCGTAGCCGCGACCTTGGCGGGAGGAGGCACAGGACGCCTGGCCTCCTCCCTGGCTGTGGGCCTGGCCTCGGCGCTCTGAGCGCTCCCCACCTGCCCGCGCCGGCCTTCTCGGCCCTCACGGCCCAGTCTACTTTCCTCTCAGGGTTTCAGCGAGAAGAGGGAACGTGAATTGAACCTGTTGGCCTCCCCTCTCCCAGGCCAGGGGTCTGGGGGTCCCCACAGCGCGTGGCCCTGAGGGACAGCCTGGTTGTCGGGAGACCACTGCGGGCAGGTAGGGAGAAGGCCTGCACATGGCTCTTGGGTGCTTGCAGGGCCCCACCACCCTGAGCCGGGGGAGTGCATTGAGGAGCAGAAAACTTGACCCCCAGCCATGCAACTTCACATACCTGGCTATGTGCCTGCCCTGGCCCAGCCACCCGGCCCAGCGGCCTAGCCTTAGACAGGATGGTTTGTCCTTAGGTTTGGAGATCCCCAGGGATGTGGACACAGTGACTGGCACATAGTAAGCGCTCAGTAAATGTTAGGTAGTTTTGCTACCATTGTTAGGAAATCCGGTGCCCCCCATGAGCATATCCCCTCTCAAACATATTTATCTCAGAATAACCATGAAGGTAGGTAGGTCCTCAAGCATCCCCACTCCTACACAGAGGCCCATCAGCTGCCTCTGCCCCTCAGAGCCTTGCAGCCACAGCCCTTCACCACCTATATGCCTGAGAAAACCTGAGGCCCTGCAGTTTCTCCGTCAGGGTACTTGTCCAGGCTCAGGCTACCTGAGCAGAATACACAGAGGTGAGAAGCAAGGGTTAGCAGGTTCCTAAGGTGCCCTGCCCAGGTCAGTGCTAGGGGAGGGAAATTTTGGTTAAATAAGAACATTCTGGACAGGAGGGGATGGTTGGTCAGTGAAAAAAAGAAAGAAAGAAAAGGAATCCTTCAGTGAGAGATGTATGTGTGGAAGAGTGGGGGCACCCAGGGGCGGGCTGAGGCAGAAGAATCAATAGAGGCTGAGTCAGAGCACCGCAATGACACCCTTTTCTTCCAGAAACAATTCTTTAGTGAAGCCTTTAGTCGGCCTCCGCGGAGGAGTTGGTTGTCGGAGGTAGCGCCACTAAATATATGCACAACTGCAAAACGTTCATGTAACCCGATTTTAATTATTAATGCCCTTAATAAATAAATTTAATTCTGCATTCCTGATTCTTTTTATTCTCAACAATACTAATACGATTGTTATTTTTATTATTATTATTTTGTAAACGACATTTCAGTCCCCGATGGCCCCTGGAGCAGCTGCAGGAGCCTTGCCAGGACGACTGTCACCTGCTGCGCTCTGGCTCAGGCTTCAGCCCACTCATCTCTTTCCTCTCTTCCACTCCCCTGGGACTGATGTATTCTTGGGTCTGGGCCTTTTAAAAATGATAAATGTCTTGTCAATACAGAATACCCATCCCCTCTTAGTTTCTAACTATTTTGCAGTGTGAAGAGGGACCCAGGCGCAGACCGGGCGGCGCGTGTCACTCGGCCTGAATTGTACCATAATGGCCAAAACCTTGGCCTAATTTGCAGCTAATAGATCCCGTGCGAAGGAGGTGCAAAGAAACCAGTGGGCTAAGGAACTAGATTTGAGCTTTGGAGCGATCGGAAATTAAGGGACTGGAAGAAGGATGTGATTCATATTATCCTCCCCTCCCCTCCCATATAAAACCCATGTGTCTCTTCTCTCGGCCTTTGGGAACGCGGCCCTTAGCTCTCCGCGGCCTGTGTCCCTGTCGCTCGCTCCTCACACTGCGCGTCAGGGGCGTCATTCCGTGCGCTCAGACCCCTCGCCCTCCGCCCAGCTTCTCTCAGCCCCCGGGAGGAGGCGCTGATGCCCAGGTCGGCCTCTGGTCCCTCCCAGCCGGCGTCCTGGAGCCCCCATTCACAAAGCCCCTCTTGGAAGAGGCGACACACATACACACACACACACACGCACGCACGCACGCACTACGAGGAGGGCAGTTTGATCTTGTCTCATTGGCGTCTCGGGCCTGAAAGGAAAATCGTTTGGGTAAACAGCCAAGCTTCCAGGCTTAACGCCCGGCTCCCGCCTCCGCCCCTCCACCCCTCCTGCCTCCCCCACTCCCCTTCAACCCCACCCGCCACCCGCACTCCGCTCCATAGCCCGCCCGAGCGAGCTCCGCGCGTCGGGGCGGGAGCCGAGGGCTCCCCGGGTTCAAAGGGCCGCAGCCCCGAGGGAATGCCCTCCTTGCTGTGCGCTGGGGGGCAGAAGCCGACTGCAGGGCGGTGGGACCGGCCTGGGCCACGGTAGGAACCACGAAACCTCCCGCTTCCCTAAGCAGAGCTCGTCCCGGGGGAGGGCGCCGGGGAGTTCGGAGCCCAGAGGGACATTTTCGTCGAGAAGGAGCGGAAGCCGAGCGGGAGCCGCAGGCTTCGTCTCGGGGTTCCGCCAGGGCCCAGATGGGGTACTCTGGGCCCCACCAGGCCATCACAGGCGTTTGCACATTTATGTGCACGACCATGGGCCGTGGCTTTGAGCCTCTGCCTTTCGCCTTGGCGCTCCGCAAGCCGTTGGGGTGATAACCAGGCCCCCATCTCCCTCCAAGCGACCTCGGCTCCAGGAAAAGCCTTTACTCTGATATTAAGCGTTTTCTGAAGTTTGATTCTTTCCAAAGGAGAGTTCTTCACTTAACTGGCTGTAAACATAATTAGTAGTTTTTAATATGCAAAAACCTCTGTGGTGTTTAAAAGGATAATGGTCTCTCTATAGCTTACACTCTTAAACGTGGAGAGAACCTTGAAATCTGAAAATATCCTGATTAGATTATTAGAATTGATTATACGGTGATTTTTTTCCTCCCTAGTTCTCTAATGAAATTCTCTCTCCTCCTTCCTCTGTCTCTTTTTCTCTCTCCTTCTCCCAGTTTCAATCTCACTCTAATCCAGGAGTCATTAGCAACACCCTCTGGCTACATGTTTTGCATCAGTGAAACACTGTGACATAGTTGTAATACAAACTCTGCCACCTTGCACTGCATCTTGCGGTAGGAAGTGTAATAGCAATAAAAATCATTTTTCATCTCCAGACATTATTGGGTGGGAAAAAACCCCAGAAAACCTGAATGTGAGAAGAGGAGGGGATGAGGAAGAGAGAAATGAAAGGAGGGAAGAAAAGGGGATGAAAGGAGGGAGGGAGGGACAGACAGAGAGAGAAAAGCAACACTTTTTTTCGATTTAGAATTCCCCTTTTCCAAATTGCAGGCTTGTAGCTTTTGTCCCAATTCCTCATTGCTGTTCCTCTGCGGGCCCCTGGACCCTCCCAGGAATTGCCTGTAAGCTCCCAAGATCTCTCAGCAGTCGTCTTCTCCCCATGTTAGCATCTCCCTAAGCCTGAGGACTCCCAGAGGCCAGAGCGCCCCCACTTAGCTGGCTGATATAAGGGGTGCTAATTCAAGTCCTAGGAACTGGGGCCTCTCTCCTGTGTGGTCTTTCAGGGATCTTTCCTAGCCTGATGGAGAAGAGACAAGCCAGCCAGAACGCTAACCTGGCTCTTTTCCTAGTGCAGCCCTGTAATTTTTGAGCGAGAGCTCCGAGAACCTCCTAATCTGCAATGAGGAGCACTCATTCCATCCACTTCCTGGCCTTCAGAGGCTCACTCTGCTAACTCAGGGGAATGCGAAGTTCTAAGAAACAGCCCCTAAGTTGGGTATGCTCATGCAGGAAAATACAGGGCTAATACAACACCACATACACACTCCACCTCCACTTCTCAGTCCTCAGTTTAGCTGTCATTATGTATGGGATCCACTGAGCTTTATTTTTTTTAAAAAAAAAGTTTATTAAACTTATAATCAAAAGTACATTAGATAAAGATACTCACCCCCTTTCAAAACAAACAAACAAAAAAAACCACACAAATCCTCACTGGACTTCAAGAGATGCTCTACTTTAAAATCATGTTTGGCATGTGAAATTTGTGTTTGCTTATAACACCTATATCTGGGATGGTGCACTCTGAAAGTAAATGCAAGCAAAGACTCACCGTGTGAGTGAGTTAAATTTTCTGTGTATTTTATAGTCGTGTAAACTTAAGAGAGAGGCAAAACTCTTAAGTTACCAACTAGACAAAATAGGACCCAGTGCCCAGCTGCACCTTGGAGAGAAATGTTGTGTAATTTGTAACTCTTGCCAGTCGCTACTTTCACTAGCTAATAGGTGTACATGTTGGGGGTTGCATTTTGTGGTTATCTTGTCAGCAAAACCAAAGACTGCAAGGTGCCAGGTCCCAGTAGGCTGGTAACCAGCAGGACAGAGCCCCTCTGACGCCAGACTGACCAGAATGAATGAATTTCGGTGGAAATCATAATTGGATGAGGACGACTTCATAAGTAACGTCTCATGGGAGATATTTGGGTTGGCCACACCTGAATAACCAGAAACACACGGAGGCCTGATCTGGGGGCCTACAAGAGAACATGTCTCGTTTATTTAATCCTTTCTAGGAAAGCAGCTTCACAGCATGAGTGACTACCTTGGACTTGTTGAAATCGTACCTATATATTTTTCTCCTATTATTTTCCCTCTCCTTCTCCTGTTATTTTCCCTTCATCCCAATGCAGCCATTGTGGGATCTGTCGGTCACAGATAATAGTTTTTAACCCGTGAGAAGGCGGCCTGTACGTTTCGGCTTCTCTGAGGGTTTTGATTAAGGAAAAAGTCCGGGTGACGTTCAAGTTAGGCTGCAGGAGGCTGGGAGGTTTGGCAGCGTAATTCCAGTTTCCGCAGCGAGGTGGCGCTCCAGGGTACTGCAGCGCTGCCGGGTTTTCGTCGCCGAGCGCTGCGGTCGCGTTCCCACAGTAAGGCTGCGGCCACCTAGCAGCGTTAATGCCGGGTTCCTAAAGCCTCCACACGAAAAGGCGGGGAGGGCTCAAACCCACCTAGGCGGAGCGGGCCTCAGGGTGGGCGAAGGCCCCGGGCCACGACTGGGGAAGGCCGGTGGTGGCGGGGAGCGCGGCCGAGGCCGGGCCGTGGTGGCACACTCGGGCGCCGCCGCTCCAGGGAATCTGCGAAGTTCGATCGCCTGGTGCGACCCAGGCGGGGCCGACGCTAGGGCTGTGGGTCCCCAGGCTCGGGGACAGGCGCGCTGGAGTCAGCCTGGGCCCAATGCGGGAAGGCTGGCCCCAAACACACCGAGGAAGTCGCCCAACGCATCCGTCCTGGGCTCAAAGGACTTCGCTTTTTGTTTTTTTTTTTCTTTTTTAAAGAAAAAAGTAAAGGAAAGAAAATCTTATGCGTTCGATCTTTGTCCCCTAAACTAGACAATTTTCTTGTGTTTTTTTTTTACTTTACTTTCCTTTTTCTTTCATTCCCCTGTTCTTCCCTTTCTTTTATTTTCTGTAATTTTTCTTCCCTTCCCTTCACTTTTCGTTCTTTGTTTTTTCTGTTCCTCGTCATCGTTTTCTGAAAGCGTGAGAAATGGAGAGATAGAGAGAGAGAAAGAAGAGAAAGTAACACCAGCCCTGGAAGATTTGGGCAAATGACAGTAAAATTGAGAAACTATTTCGATTTATTGAACGAACTTCAATCCATGCGATTTCGTTTCCACGCTTCTGCCTTTCTGGGTGTCTCACAAGCTCTAAGTCAAAGATGACCAAGAGGAAATGGTTCTGTGCCACTCCCAATCTGCGGTCGTGGGGACCCTTTAAAACCATTTTGGAAACAATGATAGAAATAATGCTAGCAAGAGTCACAATGAACAGCATTTCCATGAATTTCCCTGTGGTTTTGCAGCCGCCGGATTCGGCGAGACCGGAACAATGCGGGCGGCTCTAGTTAGGCTGGGGCCCTCCTTTTAGCAGCTGGTTCCGCGGGAATTCCCTGACCAGTGAGCTGTCCTCCTCCCAGGGTCCTTTGGTACCTGGCCTGGGCCCTCGTGGTCCCCAGGGAGTTTTGCTGCCTCAGCACCTGTCGCCCACATGTAACCAGCTACACTTCTTTTAGCCCACATTTCTGGCCACTTCAACTTCCTTAAAGTTTTCTAGTATAAACAGTGGAATTTTTGGCCCAATTTAGGACTCTACAGAAACTCAAAGGGTCAGGTCATTAGAAATGTTAACGGGCAACCAAGAATTATAAGCATGATCTGAAAGTCTCTTCCAATTCATTTCTTCAAGTATTTATTTGAGCTAAGTGATGAAAAGCGACAGTTGTGAAATAGACAGCTTTTAAAAGTAATGAAGTCAGATGAGGCTTTAACCTGTCGATTGCTATAAATCAGCTATGAAAAAGACGAATGGAGAATGTTATTTGGGCACCTAACCATCAGCATTTGCTGTGTGAGCTGTGAGCCCTGTGCTTTTGGGGAGGCAGGACCCAGCGAAGCCCTGCACCTAAAGCGTTGTCCTTGGTGACAGCAAGGCCTTGGGACCCACTCTGCCCAGGGGCTACATTTGTGTGTGTGTGTGTGTGTGTGTGTGTCTCCATTTCTGCTTAGATGTCAGTCTCAAGTTTGTGCCATGCAATGTGAGGTCATCTAGGCAGGCGACCTCAGCCCCTAGCACAGTTGGAAATTCAGAGGGGCCACCACTCAGGGGGCTGAAAGCCACGATATAGATGGGTGCTCAGCCTAGCTCTCCAGCTGGCTGAGGGTGTCAACTCCCTTTTTCCAATTGGTTAGGGGAGGGCCAGGGCCTGCTGACTGCAGGAATTTTACTAACCCTTTGGAAATGGTTGCAGCAGAGGCAAGGAAGGGGCTGAAGGCAAGGAGCAGACTAAATTTCCCTGGAGGCCCTGGGGGAACGATGGAGTTCTAGGTGACATTAAATGGCCCACATCTGCCAGGCAAACCTGGAAGGAGAACCTTAAGGCAGATACAGCCGGTGTCTGGAAGTTTTGGAGGGGGAGGGGAGCAGGGTCCCAATTCTATACTTGCCTCAGTCAAAGGGTCCAGAATGACTTCTGAGAAGGTGAACTGGTGCGGTACTTTAGAGTAAACTTTACACAACCTCTTGGAGATCTCAGCTCTCCACAACTGTAATTTCAATCATAGCAAGGTTTGGGGACACTTTCCTCTTCACAATCATTTCATCCTCCCCTCCCCCGCCAACCCTAAGCCTGAGCAGAAGAGTGTCTCCGGTATTCGGCCCTCTGGATCTACCAGTCTCTTTCCCCAACACTCTCAGAGGTGGGAATGGCACAGGTGCTCCCCGTTCAACCCCAGCCGCATTGCTTCTAGAGAAATCAGGGATCCAACACTCTCCCCAGAGACGAGGCTGCTGGAGCGCCAGCAACAGGTCCTGCTGCACTTCCTCCCCTGACTCCTGCACTCCTTCCCCTCTCCATCCTCCTTTCTGGGGTCAAATGAAAGAGGAAGTACTCCTCGCCCCCTATCCCCCCAGACCATCCAAAGAAACCCACAGAAAGCGAAGAGATTGCAACCGGTTGTCGGGTAAATGCCAGGCCGGGTGGCTCTAGAAATGGCCTGTGACCCGTACTCGCCTAGCCTGAAATTCCCAGACTCTCGGCTGGAGACTGACTTAGAGCACTCCTCTAAGGAGGAGACTCAGGAGAAAGTGAGGGGGAGCGAAAGTGGAGAGAGCCACGCCCTTCTGGAGAGGCTGGCGAGCGACTCCTGGGCAAGTTAGGTCTACGGCTCCATTCTGCCCCATCTGGCCTGAGACGCCTCCTCGAGGTCGGGTGGGGAGTCCTGAAACGGACCTCTTGCAGCGTCCCTCCCCATTTGGGTCTGATTTCCCTTTTCTGGGGACTTAGACGCGGGAAGGGAGGTGTCCAACCCGGGCGTACGAGACTCCGACTCTATCGGCGTCCAGCCGGTTCTCTGCTGGCCTCGGGCGCCCGGGGCTCCCCGCGCCCCAGGCTGGGGCAGCAAGGGCGTGGGTGCCTCCTGGACGGGCCGGAGTGGTGATGGAAGGGGAACGGTAACTTCCATTTTCCGGCAAGGAGAAGGGAAACTCAACGGATGGGGCCGGTCGAGACTCCTCCTCCACTCCGCCCCGAGGCAGCCAGGGCTCCGCTAGCTGCGCGTCTCCGCCTGCCCGAGCGTTTCCATAAATCAGGCCGCTGGCAGGCTGCTAATTAGCTGGGGCCGGAAAGAACAGAAAAAGGGAGAGTTCCGTAGCGCACGGTGGTGTGGGGGTGGGGGCTCAGTAGGTGGGAAATCAGAATTTCTCCAGGACTACGGGGGGGGACTCCCTGGGGGACCTCAGCAACCCTCGCGCCCCCGCCCAGGCCACCATAGATCACCTCCCCGCGGCCCGGGCCTCCGAGAGGGGGCCTGCAGATCACACGCCTCCCGCACCGCCGCACCCCCGCGACCGACCCGGCCCGCCCACCCACGCCGAGCCCCTGCTCCCACTCGCCGAGCAAGCCCAGAGTTAATTAACTGCCCTCCTTGCCCCTGCAATATCGGAAGACTTTCAAAACTCATCTCCGAGTGTTTCGTTCTTACGCCTGAAGCCTGCGCTGGGAGCAACCGCCGGGAAAAGAGGGGAGCTGGGTCTGGAAGAAGAGTCAGTCACCTCAGGCTTTGGGGTAACAGGACGTCCCCAAGGATTGTGCGATTGTGTGGGTTTTGGGACGGGGGATGCTGTAACCCTTCCCCCCACCCCCAGTGAAAAGGCAAGACGGTCAATCAAGATTAGAAATAACATTAAAGTTGGATTATTGATTTCCATTTAATTGTGAGCAGAGAACGTGGCGAGTGACAGCGACTTCTGTTTATTTTCTCTTTCCTCCCCCACCCTTCTCCCAGCCCACTGGGCTCCGCGTCCCTCTCAGCCCTTCCCGCCCTCCGCCGGGAGGGACTCTGAGATGACATCACCGCAGAGACCCGCGGCCTCCCCGCCCCCGGCCGCGGGACCCCGGAGCGGAGATTGACAGGTGTCGCTCTCAGGGACAATGCCTTCCAGGTGTCACCGTCACAGTCCCATCCCTCCTAGCCCGCCCTCTTTGCCCCCTTCCCTTCCAACTCTCCTACCTCCCCCCTTTTCTCCTCTGGGGGAAGCTGTCTTACTCCACCTCCCAAACCTCAGCTCGCAGCTGGGCACTGGGCCCCGGGTCTGGAGATGAGGGCTCGGGGCCGACGACGAGGAGCAGAGGTGGCGGGGACTCCGCCTGCTGCCTGCCTGCCGCAGGGCGGCTCGGGGATGCCAAGGGCTCCGGAAAGGGTCGAGGCGGCAGCAGCCGGGGAGTGGGCAAGGAGGGAATGTGCGTATATTTTAAAGGAACCAGAGCGATCTCTGGACTTTCTGTCTTGGCCCTCCTTTTCCCCTCCGCCCCCCACCATACGCACATAATATAACAGACGCGAAGATAATCCTGCCATCTGGCAAATCCCAAATTTGGCGACCAGGCTCGGAAAGCCAGGGCTACATCTCATCCCGGGAGTAGGCGGCTGGTCCTAACCAACTCTCCGGAGCAGGGGCGAGGCCGGTAGGCTCTGCCGGCACCTGCCCCCACCTCGGCCTGATCCCTGCCCTACTCCTGCAAACTGTGGGTTTTTTTCTCCTGCTCTGGGCAGTCACTCTGTGTGTCCAGAATGGGGAAGCTGAAAACGTGGGGCTCTCGCTCCACTTTCCACCAATATTGCCTCAATGAGCTAAAACCCAAATTCGGCTTCATTATGTACAACCGAATGTAATTTATAACCAGGCGGCCTGTCGGTGGCGATTTAGATCATTTGGTGATAAGGATCACACTTATTAGATTTCTTCAAAGCCGATGGGGGTTTTCTATTTTTTTTTTAAGGAGGGCATTTGTGCTAAATTGCCCAGTGCTGGTGTGATAACTGTCAAAAGTTTGACATCAAAGAAGCTAATATTATTCAGTTACCAGAGAAGCTGTCGGTCTAAATAAGAATATCTTAATTACTGCATCACAAAGGTAGAAAAGGGGTCGGATCTGAAAAGGAGAGAGGCATTCAGCCGCTCCTTTTGATGCGCTATCTATATTAGACCGATGCGCCGTTCTTAATCAGGCCTAGTCCGATTTCCTTTCCTCTCTCGGTCGGTCCTCTGAACTTTATAACTATATGTAAACACGTTGTCAGTGGGGACATAATCTGCTCGGGTTCTTATTAGAAGAAATTTCCATCCTCTCCTGTTCTAGATTAGGCAGTGGAGTCTGCTCCATCAATGAAGGGACTAAGGTTTCGTGGACAATAATGTGGCAATTGTTGATGGTTTGTGACCCATAAAATGTGGAGGTGACTGTTCTGGCTTTGGTATGTAATTATGCAAAACACTTTCCATAAAGACTTGCCATTCGATCTAATGGCAGTCCCTGCGGTCTATTTCAAAAAGGGAGGGTCTATGTACAGAGAGAGAAAAGTAACATTTGTTTTAACACAGGTTTTATTGGGGGGATGGATAAATACAAACACATCGCAACGCCGCCCAAAGTATTTTTTCTGAGTCAAATTAAAATAATTACGAGGGGGTTTAATAAGTTAATCATAGCAACACGGCCCATCCAAACACAGAGGGAGGGGGGTTCAGGCTGCAGCCCACCACCTCTCGACCCAGGACTGTGCTTGAGAGAGTGGAGAGTCACCTCCAGGTTCTGCTGGGGTGGGGTACGCCTCTGTCTCAAATCAATCCACCTGGGTGTCCGGCTGGGATCTAGAGCCCCTGTCAGGGGCTGAGACTAGGGGAGGGGCGGGCGAAATCTCTACTCTAAAGTCTTGTCAGTGGGATTATTTAGCAGAAGGCATTTTTAACAAAGCAGCCCTCTTCCAAAAATCGCCCACTCATCCCCTTCTCTAGTGCCCTCAAGCTCCCAGGATTTAGGTGCCCACAGTAAGGGGGCTGGAAAAGGAATTCCAGGACAGGGATGAGCGCCTGACCGATTTGGGTGGAACGTCTAAACCCTGCACCCACGCTCAGAGCACCGGCGACACGGTACACTCCAAGTTGCTAAAGCTGCCCCCAGCACTTTTGCAAGCCACCTGAGGTTTTGTTTTGTTTTTTAAAAGTAATGTAATGAATTAAAAAGGCCTGAGGGAGAAAGGTGGAATGAGATTGGGAGGGTCCTCACTGGTCGGGACCCAGCCCTGGCCGCTAGCTGAAAAGCAGCTGTTTCTCTGGCACCCCACTGGCCCTCACTGAGACAGACGCGCCTCCACTCCCAGAATTGCTATGTGTCGGGCTGAGAGTCCTTGCGGCCGCCTGCCGCACAGTGACGTTGTAGAGTGAGCCCGTCAGACGCGGGCGACAGGGGATTTTTCAAGGGGGAAATGATGATTAAAAGAGAGAATCATCTAAATATCAAAGTGACACATGCGGAGACCTGGAAAAAATATTTAAGCTAATGAAAAGCAAATAAAGAAGCAGACACTTAGGCTGGGAAATTAAATATTATGTTTAAGATGGTGCTTTTGTGCGGGCTTGAAGATTTCCGATTCATGTACACATAATAAACACTCGGGTTTGTCGTCTGGAGGTGCAAATCTGAAAGATATTCCAACAAATGAAGTGCTGGCAGAGAGAGGAATAAAGAGATCGGTGCCTGTCAGGGGTCAGGCAGCCTGAGATTGCTTCTAGAGATCTTTTGAAAATTTCACACGATTGAAGGCTTAGGGGCTTCACTGCGTTCGCATTTCAAACTCAGATCAGTGGGATCACAATCAAAAATAGAGGTCTGGAAAATTTTGATGCAAAGATGGCCACGGGCTGCAGGGCTTCTCTCACTAGCTCGCTCTCTTTTTTTTTCTTTCCAAGACAGACACTCTGACATGGCTGTGATCCTTGGGATGACAGAGTTGTCAGAAAAGAAAGAGAAAATTGCATCTTGTCTCGTAACTTCCTTTCAGTCAAAAGGAATTTAGGGTCTTATTTCCAATGAAAGAGAAAAAAAAAAAGATGATTCATTTGTAGCAAGCATAGGAACCTCATAAGAGTATGGGATTCCAAAATTAATGATCTACTCCTAGACATTTAGGTGCGGTGATCCTCTTCATTTATCCAGATTAAGACGATTTCTCATTCAGTTTACACTTTGACATTATATTGAAAATTCTTCCCAATTTCGTACCATTGTCAATTGTATGTATATTCAGGTGTATAAACATGATTACACGAGTGTACACTTCAACATGTATGTGTGCACACACAACTTTAATCCCACACCTGTTGAGTGGTCTGGCTGCCTCAGATTCCATGGGAGTTAAGGCACACTCATATTTTACTCATCCCCCCACCAAATGTCAGCATTTTCTGGTTCAAACAGAACACAGAAAAATCAATTATCTCTGCAATTGATCCACCAGAGGAAAAAACAAATAAGAGGACCTGGGGAGAAAGATACTGTGAGAACAAATCAAACTCAGGAACTTTAGAATGGAAGTGGGCTGAGCAGAGGCAAAGGAGCCGAGTAGACAGATGGGGGCCCAACTGGAGAACACTTTGGGAACAGCCAGAAATAAGGTCAACTACTCCGAATGTGAATCATCTAAAATAAATTGCTATTGGTTTGACAAACTTTAGGAAGAGTAGACACAAGGACTAATCTAGGATCACTTTACCAGTTTTAATTTTCACTTGATTATCTTAGACAAATGAACAAGGTATTTTTTTGGAAATAATCTGAATTATAGTTAAGTTTCATTAATTCTAAAACCAAGATGATCGGAAGTTGGAGTCCTGAGAACTGCCCTTAAATGCGTATGTTTAGAGATCTCTGTTGAGGAGGAATCCCACAGTTGAGGAAAAAGAGACCTGTGTATGAAAAGTCTTCTGTTTCCTGATATCCACTCAACCTATTAATAATATGTGTTGTTTCACAGGTGGACAGAAAGGGAAAAGTGTAAGAATTGCTGTAACCGGATTTATGAGTTCAAATCTTTTACTCCTCTAGCTTCTTCGGGCTGGGCAAGGTGCGTTCTGGGCTTGGGGGCAGAGGCAGAACTCCACAGGCTACGCAGAGGCTGAACAGGCCCCAGATGGCACAGCTGGGGTGTGCCAGGCTGAGGAAAAATACCTGGTTCCTGCCGCCCTGAGTCTGGTGACGCCAGGAGGAGAAGTGGAGTGCGAGTGTCCCTCAAGTCCCACATCCGGAACCCTAGCAGACACCCAAGTTGCAATTCCGGCGGGGAACTTTCCAGCCTGGAGGATTTGGAGAGAGCCGCCAGATGTCTGCAGGGCTGCTGCTATCCTCAGATCGGCTTCTCCAAATATTTTTTTCCCAGATCCACAGTAAAGCAATAGAGAGCAAGTCCTAAGTGTAACTTTGTAACACTTGAGCAGAGATGCAAACGAAGGCCTTCTCTTTGGAGAAGGGCCACCCACAGGGCTCTCAATCTCGCTCTTTCTACGTCTCCGAGGAAGGACTGAGGCCCCCAACAGGGCGTTAAAAGCGGGGTTTTGTGCGGTGCATAAGCTGGGACTGGTCCTGACGTCCAGGAGAAGCGCTAGGAGAGAAAGGGGGCTGGCGGGATGAACGCAAGGAAGTGGGGAGAAGTAGGAGGGGGCCCTTGGCCGAATGGGGACTGCGCTGCCTCGGAGCCTGAGCTGTGAAGTGGCCCGAGCAGAGAGGCCGCGCTGCTGGGCGAGGGCTGCGCTGAGATTAACGCCACCGCGGGCATGCCGAGTGCCGGGAATCCCCCCTGAACTAGGCCGAAGACGGGTTCAAGTCTCCTCTGATGGAATGTGGGAGGTCGTGGGATGACTCCTGCTGCACAGAATGCAGAGCTGGCAGGAGCTTCCGTGAAAACAACATAACTAAGCGGCCTCGAGAGTCGCCCACTTTGCCCTGAAAACAGTGGTTTTCTCCAGCCAGGAGGGGCGATAAGACCCATGCGACTTGAACCGCGCCAGGGACCCATGCACCGTGGGGTGTCTTTTTCTCAACTTTTAAAAAAGGAACTGCAGGGGCGGGGACGAGGGTAGCAACCCCAGATCACAGGGTGCCGGCGACCTCCAGTTATAGGATGGCTCCTTGTTTCCTACTATTGACAGCCTTGGGAGTCGAGGACGCGCGAATAATCTTTCTCTTGCCATTCCATTCTCGTTTTACCAAAAAGAAAGAAAGAAAAAAAAAAGTAAGGGCCCAGCGGAGAATTGCAAACAGGAGGTCAGAGGCTTCCCCGAGCTTGAGAAGAAACGGCGCCTCCAGATTTTAAAACAAAGTCGAAACAACCCAAAAGACTCTGGCCGCACATGGGCCAGAGCTCCCTCGGTATTTCTGGGGCAGAGCAGGTGCCGAGCACTCTGCTCCGGGTCCATCAGGGGCACACCCCGAGCTGGGCCTTAGCGCGCCTCGCCTGCTGCTCCTAGTCCGGAGACCCCGAGTGCACCCCTCTTCACATCTGTTCATCCCCTTTCGGCAAGCTGGCTGCGGGGGAGGGGAACGCGCGTGGCGTAGGTGGAGAGCTGTGGGGGCCCAGAAGCTGGGCAGCGGCGGCCCCGTCACTGTCCCAGCCGCTGTATCCCGCGCCCTGTCACCTCCAGAAGTCAAACACTAACACACGCCAGGAACCAGCCCAATATTAGGTGGGAAGAATGAAACCTCCGCATGCATCTTTTGGCTGTGTTACCCCCAGCGCGGAAAACAGCTTTCTGCGGCTGCAAGGGAGAGGTCCGCCCCCACCCACCATCTCCGGGCGGCTGAGAACACAGTCGGACACCTGCGTTGCCATCGTGACCTTTTCTGAAGTGATGTTTCAAAGAATATCATGAAACTAAAAACTCCGGGCGAGGCAATGCCTTTTTTCTCGTTTCGATATGACACCCACTAAATAAAATCCTCTTTTAAGCCATTTTCACTCTAACTTCAAAGGAGAGAATGTTAGTTTTACCTTTATTTAAATGATTGCCCAGGCTGACTTGTTAGAGTTTCCCCCCTCCTCCAGCCTTCCCGCTGGATTTTAACATATCCAGCTCAGTAATGATTTAGCGCAGCTCTGGAAAGTAAGCAGCCGCCACCCTTCTCCCCACACACACACATTTTGCCCTTTTTGGTTGTTGTTGACATTAATTTCATGGAAGACTATTTAAAGTTTAGCATGAAATGCACATGCCACGACACAGGTGGCGAGTTATCTCCAATGAACTAGAAATGGAAACGCATCAGGGACAGACCTGACCTTTCCTTGGAAGCCTGCAGACCATGCCACGTGGGATTTCGTGGGCACCATCTCCTAATATGAGCCTTTATGATCTAAACTCACAAGTGGGTAGTTGGGCGCCATGCGCTCCCAGATGACCACACCCCCAGGCAGCTTTGCCACGGGGACTAAAGCTCTGTTCCTTGAAGACAGGGCTGTAGTCGTGGAAGGGAATGCAAGGAACTTCGCGCGAGCTTTTTGAGCCACGACCAATTTTTAGGATCTCTTGCCAATTTCTCAGTGTGTTTCTGTCCAGATAGACTAAGCTCTTTGGAGTTAATTAACCTGTGGTCCAGCTACAATTAATACAGAGCGAAGAAAAGACAGAAAGCGAGGAAATCAGAAGGAAGGGGGAAATAAAAGTAATGTGCATCTAGCCGGATTCCTTTACACTGGTCGGTCTCAGTTACCGACTTTCCAGCTGTGAGGACGATGCGCGCCATTTACTGTAATTGAATTGCTGTTTTAACACCTTTCAAGGGGACAGCAATGCGTTTCAAAAAACGTTGAGCGCGGCCAGCGGTTGCCTATGCTCCACCTGGAGTCTCCCGTCGCCGGCTAGACAGAGCTGCCCCACAGGGATGGGATACAGGGCTCGGAGAATGGTTTCGGACGCTGGATGTTCCCGGCTTTGCTGATACTCTGGAGATGCTGGAGACCCCGAATGGGCCAGAACCTGAAGCTGAACTTGAATAAGGGGTGGGGGTAGGACCTGAAATTGCAGAGACAGAGAAAATCAATATGCGGTCAGGAGTAAACTACGTAGGACCAAGGCCTTTGCCCTCACTCATCCGTTTGATTTGGACGCTCTGAAGCTGCCCGCTGCTGGGGCGGCTGGACAGCGCCACCTGCTCCTCCCGCTTTCCCCAGCCTTGGCTGGGCCTCTCCGGGAACTTACTCGCCTTGAGGAAATAGGAGCGTTTCCTGCCCCCGGGCGTGGAGACAGAGATTGGGGCCCCTTGTGGAGATGCTTTGTCACTTTCCCCTCCCTCCGGGTCCCCACACCCAGCCCCATTCAGATCCGCAGCCCCAACCTCGGCTTTCGGCCCTGCGCCCAGGGGAAGAACCTGGGAGCCAGCAGGATTGGCCACCTCGGTTTCTCAGGCACAGCCTCTGGACTCTTCGCTTCCCCTGCGGAAACTGTGCTCACCTCTCCCACCCTTCCTCGCGTCTCCACTATCCCCCAGCAGAGTCCTAGTTTTAACAAGAGGACCCAGCCTTTGTCTCCGCCGCCCCTCATCCCTCATGGGCCTCTCTCGAGCTCCCCGCCGAGCTTTCTAGGCACAGAAAGCAAACCGCAGACTCAGACGCTCCCCAAGACAGCCAAGGTCTCCCAGCCTTCAGCGCTGCCTCTGTCGCGGTCTGCAGGAGCGCAGCAGGTTGAAAAAAGTGGCTAGTGGCAGAGGGAAGGCGATCTCCCCATTCTAGTGGCCCGAATAGGGTCCCCGCGACTAGTTTAAAAAAGCTCCAAGGGAAAGGCAAGAACTCGAGGCTAAAGTGCGCTTCGCGGGTCCTGGGAGGGTGTCCAGAGTGCAGCTGTGATGAGCGCACTGGGCCGTAGGGTACCGGAGGGACTCGGACAGCCTGGGTCTCGCCCTTTCAGGTCAGCAGGAGGAGGCTGGGACGTTGGCGCCCAAGCTGGATCCCAGTGTCAGGCAAGCTACTCGGTAGAAATAAATGTGGCTCCAAAGTACTGTCCAGGGGAGCAGGGATTGCAAGTCGAGGGCAGAACAGGGGAGAAGGAGCAAACCGTCCGGGGAAGAAGGAACCACGGTGGGGTCCGGCCCTCGAGGCAGGTCGGAAGACTGGGAGCTGGGTGGTGCGAGAGCTGGGGGGCTTGGCATCCACCACACTCCAGCATGACTCGAGTTGATCTTTACTTGGGAGATGTTCAGTTTCCTTCGGGTTCCCTAGACATAAGGTTGTCTTCCAAACCAGAAAGCTCGTTGCTCTTGGAGGCACCCGGCAACTGGAGCGTGTGCAAGATCTTCGGCCCTGAGAGCTGGAGTTCGCGCTGCTCCCCGGCCCCCACCCCCAGACGCCTACATCTACTTTTCTGAGAAACAAAGCTCTGCTCCTTTCCTGCGTGGCTGGGAGATGGGGTGTGGGAGGATTCCCGGTAGCTTCCTGTGGAGGGGGACAGGTGGGACGTGGAGGTGGGGGTGGGGGGCGGTGATAACTGCAAGAAGTCAGAAGAGCCAGGCCCTGGCTTTGATGGGGAGGCCTGGGGCCGTGTTGGAGACAGATTGCTTCAAGGCTCAGCTGAGGGCAGGAGAGAATTTGGTCCCATGCATCTGGAACCAGTTTTCTCCTCGGGTAACCCCAGAGGTCTTCGCTTTGCACCTTGGAGTCCCAGAGACAAGACAGGCGCACGCCTGCCTCTCTGCGCAGTGGCGAGGACCGGCAGGCCCCCGAGGAAGAAGAGTCTCCAGAGCTCTGCTAAGGAGTCAAGGGCCAAACCTCATTGTGCTCCCTCTGGGTCAAAAGCAAGGCCTTGGCGGGGCAGGCTGACCTGATCCCCATTTGTTCTGAACCTCAGCCAAGGTTGGGCTTATGCTTCGTGTCCCAGCTCCTTCCTCACCGGCGGCTCCATCCTCCATCTATCCCGGCAGCTCACCGCCGTCCCCCACGTTCTGGCAGAATCCATACTCTTCCATTTTTTATCTTCCACCTCTGGCCTTTTTTATGCCGCCATTTTCGCTGGGCGTTAATCTTTGCGAACAAAGTTGATTGTGAACAGCTGTAAAGATTCTTTTGAAAAAGGCATGGAGAAGAGAGGAGAGCTGATTGAACCACCCTACTGGTAGCTAAGCCCCTTACCTGCGTTATCTCTTGACAGCCTCACCAACACCACCAAAGCATAAATACTACTATTGTTAACTTTTTGCTGCTGGGAAAACAGGCTCTGAGAGGTTTAAGAGCCCTGACTAAGCTTAGCCAGCTAGCAACAGGCCAGGTCTGGATGGAACTGGGCTGACTCTTCTGCCCACCAGCTCCTGTCCCAGGCTGGACTCAGGAGAGAAATCGGCGCATTCGGATCGTCAAATGGAGCTTCTCTCTGGGGTAGAACAGAGATCATCCCAAGAGAGCTGTTCCAACCTGCAGGGATCCAGACAGAGGTTTCCTAGCAGTCCCAGCACCTAGACTGGTCAGCTGAGAGGTGCGAAACAGATGGACAAGTGATCTCTCTCCATGGTACAGTGGTACAGCGGTACAGCATGCTGCTTTCCAGGGCCAGGAGTCAATGTGACCCTTGTCTTTTTGTAGCTTAGAGATGAACCGGGGTGCTTTTTATGCTGTGTCCCTGTAAGATAAGTGTGTCCTCTTAAATTATGCCTTTGTGAGAGTCCATTTAAAGAGCACTAACATTTGTAAGAGGGAGAGAGGGAAAAAGAGAGGAGATCACCTGTAATAATGGGCAACGCTCTGACATATTATTCCTGGGAGAGGAACATAGGTTGGTGGATGGCAAACAGTGCAATTTGCAACATCAAAACAAGCAATCACATTTCAAACACTCCAACATGCTCTCTGTTATCATGGGGAGAGACACTGATGTAAACACACACAGGAGAATTTTTCTTGTCTTAAGAAATCCCTTTTTCTTTATGGACCCCAGAAAAATGTTCTCAGGTTGGGGCACAGAGCTGTCCTTTTATGGCCACCTGTCTACAGGTACTAATGGAGGGACAAACGGTAAGGAGAGCATCTTCCCACTTTGTCCTTTTAATCTACTCCCATGTTCTTTTCATAATAGTTTTATGAGGAATTAAAAAACTTTTAAACTGTTTTTTCTTCCCTGAGCTAGGAAAACAGATTATGCCTTGAGGGTAACAACAGATTTGTGTAGTAGCAAGAACAGAAAACCATTAATTATCCTACTAAATTGGTATGGATAGTGTTTGACCTAACCTTTCGCCTTTTCTTTTTTAGTTTTGCTTTTTTCAATTTTCTCATGAAGATAGTTTCTTAAGCTAAGGAGGTCCATGTTCAGTGAATTTAAGAAAATACCCTATGTATGTGTATATATGTGTGTGTGTGTGTGTGTGTGTGTGTGTGTGTGTGTGTGTGTGTATGTATATATAACAAAGCCTATTTGTCCTGACATTAGCCATGTAGACCCAGGCAAAGCAATTGGAAGCTAGTAGACACCAAGATGCCTATTTTATCTGTAGCCTATCACTTCTAATATTAAAGCCTATGGCATCAGTTGTTACCTCTTATCTGAAGAAACTCTTAGCTATGTGATCCAGACATGCTCCTACTTCATTTATTTTTAATTTAATTTAACTCTTACAATGGCATATGACACAATTAGTTCTATTATTTCCATTTTATAGATGTGAACATTGAGGCACAGAGAGGTGAAGTCACATGCTGACAGTCATACAGTCAGTCATTCGCAGAGGCAAGGTTTGAACCAAGGCCACCTGACCACAGAGTTTCTGCTAATAAAAGCAATATCACAAAGTTTTTCATTTTGATCAAGTCTATGGGAAGGCTACATGCAAAAACATTTTTTTGTTTTATGAATATATTCTTTTTGGGAGGGATAGGTAGATTGAAGGGTGGGGAATGTGAAGATACATGTATTTCCTTCCCCCACAAATTGCCTCAATTTTCCATTTTATAACTCTGCCTTCAAAATTTTTACTTCCTTGAGATCCAAATGGTTTTACTGCTCAAGTGTAATACCGCATTTGTAGGTCTTCGCAAACATTCAGAAACGTGCCTGGATTTATTTTCCAGGATTGCTGCCTGCTTGGGATCCTTTTCTTTTCTGTGAGCAAGGTGTTTGCCTGTTCTTTATAGGCATCCTACTGATCCTACAGGCTGTGTTGGAAAGGAATCTTTGATGGGTGGCACTCACTTGGATGCCTTGTCCCCTGGAAATCTAGCTCGGCTGGTTCTACCAGAGCCCAGTGATGCAAACCAGAATTTTGAAACTTGGTTCACAAATTTTCTTTCTCTGCTTGTCCTCTTTGACTGGTCAGTAGGGAACTTTCTCTACTTGTCCTCTTTGGTCAGTAGGGAACTGGGAGGCAACTGGAAGTATTAATATTATATATATTCAGTCAAGCAGAAGAGAAAATCCAACCAAAGTAAATGGCTGATTGTTATTCAAATTTGGTGGCTGGATGCAAGCTAAAGTTACCTCTCCACAGGGCTAAAACATCTAGATGGGCCATTGTGAAATGAACATCAATGTACCTAGTTAGTTATTATTTTGTTGGGAAAGGATCTTTGATGGGTGGCACCTACATGGATGCCAGGATGCTAAGGAGTCAATGCCTTGTCCCCGGGGAAACTAGCTCAGGCATTCAAATCTTCAGCATTTATAAAGGAGCCACCCACATGTGTGTGTTACTCATCTGGCTGGAGGTGGTTGGTCTAGGTCAGCTTGTCCTAGAGGAATATTGAAAGTCAAGATCAGCTATGGGTATCTAGTTATGCCCAAGGCCTTTTCCTAATGAGCTTCCTGGCCTGGCAAGTTGGTCATGGGATATTTGGTGGAGGTGGAAATGTCTGTGCGTAGGGCTTTGGGTCTGAGTGTATAGCATGGAGAAAGCAAGAATCTAGTGGGAGGAGAAGAGTGATTATTTTCCTGCTTCTCTTGCTAACTTTCTTATTTGTGCATTTATTTAATATCCACTTATTGAGTAGGTAGGATATGCCCAGCATGGTATAAGGAGTTTGAGGATACAAAGGTTAATAAATCACAGTCCCTGCTCTCAAAGATATTTTAGGTTAGTGAGGGGGAGACCAGAAAGCATGACATTACAATAAGCTCTGATAACTGGTACAAAGAGATGTGGAACTTTTTTATTTATTTATTTTTTTTGAACTACAAACTTGAGAGAGTGATTCCTCTTGACATGGAAAACTCCCTGGGAAAGATTTCACAGGGAAGGTGATTTTGACATCTGTCTCTGTTTATATGAGTGGTTGGGGCTGTGGGAGGGTGGGGACAAGAGAGAGATGGCAGTTCCACTGCAGGAAAGCACAGAGCAAAGGTGGAGGAGGTCAGACCCTGTCCTTATTCTTCTGGGGGACAATCAAGGTCATCATTCCTTGGATTATTGGGATTCATGTAAAGAAGCTACAGGTTTCTCAAATAGTCCTTAATTAGAGTGTGTCTCCTGTCATTTTCATGGGGTGTGGGCAGAGGAGTGGATTTGAAATGATTTCCAAGAGAATAGAATTTCTTTTGTTGAATTTAGATCAGATAAAAGAGTGAATAGATTCAGCTCCTTGTGTCCTGGGCATTTACTTGAAGGTCTAAGACAGAGGGAAGGACACTCAAATGGAAACAAGGTTGTGGAAATATCAGAGGAGATTAGTACATGGAGAACTGTGGCCAAAAAAATTCCTGCCAGAATGTATTCCTTAACTTTGCATGCATGCCAGGAGTATTGGTACCTTTGGCTTCCTCCTCAGTGCTCCTGCCTCTATCAGAACAGATGAAACATGCTGTTTTGGTTAATTCTCTATGTGTTCTGATGTCCCTCAGGGCTGGAAGCTTCTTGGAGGCTGGGAGTATGGCTGACTCGCTTATGTTCCCAGCCCCTGGCAGAGTGCCAGGCACATAATAAGAGCTCGGTACATTCTGAATGAATGATGCAAGTTTAACCATATTGGTACTAAATTTGTATTAATGATGAGTGGAGCATCTGAATATCTTCTTTTGTTTTTTTCATTTGGGGTTCTTCATTGTGTTTGCATAAAAAGTCATTGTCAAACTGGTTCTTATTTACAGTGGGACCAGCCTGGTAGAACTGAAGGGCCTGAGCACAGATAATAAACTGCATGTTCTGCCTTGACTTGGACAGTCACCTCCCAAGAAACTCAAGAGCACCAAGTGGGAAAACCACTGTCCAAGAGGCTTCAAATCAATGTTGTCAAATTAGTTGCTTTAGTCACATCTCGGTGTGGTTGTAAAGCTCAGTCATGCTCCTTAGATTGGTCTTTCTACCACTCAGAGACATGATAAAATCTCACAGGACTAAAACTTCACCTTGGTGTATGTTCTGTTGTTGAAGTTGTTGTCACTTTATGTATAGTGTGAGCATTAGTCAAGATACTTTTTTTTTTTTTGATGCTGAGAGTAGTTTTTATACATTTGCAAAGCATTATTGTCCTTTTTTTTTTTATATTATTATTCCAAGGTATTGTGAGGGTACAAACATTCTAGCTACACTTTATGTCTTTGCCTTCCCCAAATG
>CAUYSK010001753.1:0-20096 GCA_963575035.1 Avahi laniger | reverse complement strand
CAATGGAAGTATTACCATCAGTGTTATGCTGATAAAAGACTGAGGCTGAGAGAGAAAAAAGAATTTGTTTGATGCCTTAGAGATATGTACCAAGGTCAGGAGTCAACTCAGCCTTGACCCAGAGACGGGCCCCTGTCCCTTCTGCAGGCCATCACCACGCCTCTAGCTGGCCCCACTTGAGCCAGCCAGCATCCTAAGCTGCCTCCGTGCACAGAGTCGCTGGGCAAGGGATGGTCAGTTAATCATCACTGCAAGAAAAGTTGTTCAAAGAAGCATCATTTTCACATTTAGACCACACTATTATGATGTATTCTCCATGTAAAGACATATCATAAAAATGTGACACCTTAATAATTTATTTGATGAATTGGGTTTGAGAAATCTTAATATGGGTTATAATAACAGTCCAAAAATAAGGAAAATGTAAATAGCTCATTTTTTGTGCTGTTTTCAGAGCAAAACAACGTAATTATTTTGTTCTGTCATTAGCTGCTTCGTGTATGCTTGACAGTTTTGGATTGGCCCCCAACAAATAAAAGGACACTGTGTACTGACCTTTGCCAGCTAGTAAATATTTCAAACATAAAGAGAATGTAAAGTTCCCTGCTCTTAAGAAACAGCTGCTGTTTTAGTAGAATTTTCCACTTAGATATGTATTACCATATATACATGTTGTCACTTTCCTTCTGTAACTGATTGCCTTGTTCAGTTTTAAATGAAATCCAAGGTTAGATTTATGAGTTAGATGTTATAAAGTACGACTGGCACTTTGGGGATATGTCACTCTGCTGCGAATGTTTGTCCCTCCAAACCTCATGTTGAAATTTCATCCCCAGTGTTGGAGGTGGGACCCAGCGGGAGGTGTTTGGGTCATGGGGACAGATCCCTCAGGAATGGATTAATCCCCTCCCTGGGAAGGGTGGGGGGAAGTGGGTGAGTTCTCGCTCTCTTAATTCCCGACAGAGCTGGCTGCTAACAGGGCCCAGCATCTCCCCGGCCTGCGTCCTCCGTGCCACGCGATCTCTGCACGGGCCGGCTTCCCTTCACCTCCTCCACGAGTGGAAGCCCCCTGAAGCCCTCACCAGACGCAGATGTCCGATCTCCAGCTTTCTAGCCATCAGAATTGTGAGACAAATAAACCTCTTTTCTCTATAAATTACCCAGCCTCAGGTATTCCTTTATAGCAACACAAAACATTCTAAGATGCACTCTAATAATGCTTTTAAAGGATCAAACTTTCAGCCACTGGAAATCTTTATAACTTTGATCTCCAAGACTAGTCGTCTTGAGTTTCAAAAATATGAGAAAGGACTTTCAAATTTCATGCCTTATCAAAGACCTGGGGACCAGAAACATTGGCTGCGTGCATGGGCTGTTTGCTGTCTTCGTGGCTAGGCCTTGACTATTGGATAGGCTGCATTAACGTGAGTTTACCATTCCAGGAAATTCTTGCCCCCACCAAAATGGAAAATATTTTCATTATGTGTTCCAGGAACTTCCTAACAATTTATCTGAACTAGATAGAACTAGAGCTACTCAACGTACTCTCAGAACAAATATTGCTTCTCAGAACAATCCACAGCGTCAAATGATTGTTTACTCTCTGAGACTCACTTCAGAGCCCTGGCTTTGCTGTGTGCCTCTCTCCTGAATTGTTATGTCCTGAACTTGCGCAATTCTAAGCAAGCCCTCACGTTCGAAGGCCATCCTTCAGCTGGACCCTTCAAATCACACAAATATTCCATCTTTGCCCACCCCTGCCCCTCAGATGCTGTTCCAGCTCTGTCAAGGTAAACTCGGATTTTATCAACTGATTATTTTGGTTGTGTCCCTTGGGAGCCAGCACTCGACAGATCCAATGCCCACACACACCCGTGAATATATCTTCAATCTCTACCCCCTATTTCTGGGTAAGCATGTACATACATGGTTCAATTTGGAATCATCAAAAATCCCAAAAGCTTAACTGTAAATATTTCAACAGCTTTTTTGGATACTTCTGCAAAAAGTGGAATGTTTTTCTTTCCCCTACACACACTTTCATCTCCAGGGAACCATCTAGATCATTTAGATCTAAAACTATTCAACAGCACCAGGGGAGGAAGAAGAAAGGAAGGAAAAGAGAGGAAACAAAGAGAAGAAAAGTTATCAATCTTGGTAACATAAAGTTTTTAAAAGTGAGTCAAAAGTAAATACAAATTCCTCCAGGGCAACAGCAGAAGCTAACCCCGGGGCCTGGAGATGCTCTGCGCCCCCACAGGAACAACAGGGCTCCCGATGATTTTAAAAAGGTGTGTGTGTGTTAACATTTACCAAGCGTTTAATGTTCACCAGGAATTTCCCAAATACTTTACACATATTATTTCATTCTCACAATTATGTGACTTATGAATTACGATAATCAGGAAATATTTTTAAAAGGATTCATAAAGTGGCTTGGTAACATGAGTACGCCGAGAATGGCCTGACAGTGTGTGCGACCCTTTAACCTGAGGCCCCGCCCATCAGAATGAGCCCACCTCATCTGTCCCATGCTCCCCTCTGAGCCCCTGACCCTCCACTGGCTCCTCCTCCGTCTCAGCCTTCCTGCACTTTCCAAAGCAGGAGCTATGGAGCCCTGAATTATGGCTGGTGCCACAGGCTGAAATAAAAATATGTTGGATATATCGAGTTAAATAAAATACAGTTCTAAAAGGAATTTCTCCTTTCCTTTTTACTTATTTTCAATGTGACTGCTAGAAAATGTAAAATTATATATACATCTCCCATTAAATTTCTATTGAACAGTATTGTCTGACCATTTCCTCTAGAAGAAACCAAAAAGTATTCAAAAACAAAAGCCGGCCAGGTGTAGTGGCTCATGCCTGTAAATCCCAGCATTTGGGAGGCCAAAGTGGGAAGATTGCTTAAGGCCAGGCTTTGGAGACCAGCCTGGATAACATGGAGAGACCCCATCTCTATAAAAAATTTTTAAAAATTAGCTGGGCATGATGGTGCACACGTATAGCACCAGCGGCTCAGGAGGCTGAGACCGGAGGATCGCTTGAGCCCAGGAGTACACGGTTGCAGTGAGCTGTGATTGCACCACTGCACTCCGGCCTGGGAGACGGAGTGAGATCCTGTCTCTAAAAAAATAATTTAAAAAATAAATACGGCAAAATTTTTTTAAATTAAAAATAAATTAATTAAAGATTAAAAAAGAAAACATTCTACCTTTTACCATATCTACGGCTCAAAAGTTACAATGGCTTTTCCTCCCTTTTTTCTTTTCAAGGGAGAAAATCCCCAAAAAGAGATCATCTCAGGACTACAGTAATTTTTATGCATTCAGACAAAGAAACAAAGTGGCTAGTCACACTATAAAATCCAGCAAACCTGAAAATCTACTCATTTTAGCTTTATATATATATATATATATATATATTTACAATTACCCAACTACATAACCAAATTCTGGCTTAAAAGATCACCTTAATAGTGGAAAAACATTTTTAGTATTTATCTGCATATAATGCTGAATTAGACGCTTAGAAAACCTATTAGAAATTAGAAAATCAAAAGAAAATTCGACAAATCCTTCCCCTTTTTTTGATGAGGAAACTAAGTTTATCGCTGTGGTGGGAAGGAGAGACCACCTGGCCTCAGGAAAGGTGTGGGACCAGGCAGGCAGGCTCAGCAGGAGTTCGTGGGCATGGGGACACTGCTCTGAAAAGGTGGCGGGAGCAAGCTCGTCGTCTACTAGCGACAGCCTGGACACCTCAGTCTAGTCCTGCCTTATTGCATGTACCCGGGAAGCGGTTAATCAGAAAACACACGCACTGCTCTTGGCCTTGCTGGTCAGACGCTCGAGCCCTTCAGACAGCGAGAGCGACTGGCGGGCCGCAGCCGACACAGGAGAAATGCCTCGTGTAAACCCAGCGCTGCCAAATGCTGGGCATGTGCGGTCTTAGAAAGTCCCACACCACCAGGCAGATATTCGTATTTTTATTTTACTTAGATCTTACTCGAGGCTCAAAAGACTTCAGTAACTTTTCCAAGAATACCCAGCCGACAAATGGAATGGCTCGAATGCAAACTCAGGTCTGTCTGGCTCCAGAGATCACGGTTCTCCCACCACATCACACCGAATCTGATCCTTGACTGGGCAAAACGCCAGCCCTGTCGGGGGTGAAGCGGACAGCGAAGAGTGAGATGTGAGTCCCCTGGCAGCTGCTGCAAAGGCTGAAGAGCCCAGGAGAGACTGGACAAGGGTGGTCTCACTGAACATGGGAAGGAGGCAAGCTCAAGGAAACATTCCAAACGTAGAATCATTACAATTTCTAGATGAGCTAAGGACATTAACACGTTTCATTTGGACACTTACTGTCCATGGCTTTTTTTTTTATTTCAAGTTGAAGAAAAAAACCTGAAGCTCAGCTGAGCAGCCGGTGCTGGGGCTTCCACGGTGTGAACAGACCACAGCGGGACGCGCCACGCAGCCTGCAGGAAGGGGGGCAGTTTCAGCACAACAAGGAGGGGAGCAAATATGTCAAATATATTTTACAAATTTGAAATAGACTCTAAATTATTATTTTCACAGAAATCCTATGTGTCATTAGGTTCTTGAGAATCGCAAATGAGCTACAGGATGGCTTGAGTGGTTCGTGTAGACTAATACAGTTAATGGGGTGCAGTTCCACTCAGCAAGGGTGTTTTCATGTCTTTCGTGCCATATTGTTTAAGTTGATCCATTTTCATTGTCTTTTGTTGTATTATATTCCTGATACATAAAAATGAATGAAGTGCTCAAAACTGATTTCACTGAAGTGAAAATGAAGAGGTAAGAATTCCAACACAAATATTTCAACTTAGAAAAACACACTCCCATGAGGCAGACACGAACACTCTCCCCAGGGATAGATGACGAAACTGAGGCACTGTTTTAGGTCCATTTTGGCTGCCGTAACAAAATACCATAGACTGGGCAGCTTATAAACGACAGCAGTTTATTTCCTGCAGTTCTGGAGGTTGGGAAGTGCAAGTTCAAGGCAAGGTGAGGGTCTGCTTCCTGGTTCGTAGATGGCTGTCCTTTTGCTGGGTCCTCAAAGCAGAAGAGGTTAAGGTTGGTCTCTGGGTTCTCTTTCACAAGGGTACTAATCCCATTTGTGAGTGCTCTACCTCCTAACATCCTCACTTGGGGAGTTAGGCTTTCAACCTACAAATTTTAGAAGGACACAGAGGTTCAGGCACACAGAGATTTCTGAAACTAGGATTACAAAGCTCCTAAGTGGCAGAGCTTGGATTTGAACTCTACCATTGTGGCTCTGGAGCCCACACTGGTACGCACTATAACACACTACCACACAATTAATGAGAGAGACCTGTGATCACCCAAAGCCTATGAGATTTTTTGGTAAATTAATGACTATTTTGATCCCTTATTTACACTTAGTATCAGCACTAATGGATCACCTGCTAAGTGTGAAAAAGGAAGGGCATTAGTAAGGAATAAAACTGGCTAAACTTGAATGCTAATCCCCAAACCGCTTCATTCACAGAGAGCAGCTGGCATTGCAATATGCCTCTTGTCTTAAAGCTGTGTTGAAGGAAATAGTGGAAATTGAAAATTTATCTTTGGACACCAAATATATATTTTTTCGTCATATATAAAGTTCTTGGTGAAGAACTAGAAAGTGGGTTTGTCTTTTCACCTGGAAGTGTGCTGTCTAATAAAGGAGAAAGTATAGGTGCTATTCAAGATTTTTTCCAATGAAGAATGAGATAGAGATTTTTCTTCATTACCCTGATAATGCCAATTAAAACCATCTCTGAGATTTATGGAGCTTTGTCAATTTTGGATCTTGAAGATATTCAGTGTCTTGTCTACACCGAACCTGTAACTTTAAAGCCAACATGTCAAAATGTTTAATGTTGAGAACAAGATAGCAGAATTTCCTGAATACAGCAAACTATGGGCCAAACAGTCCAATCATCTGAAGTTAAATCTTCACAACACTAGAGTATTTTTTCACTCACCAAAGAAAGAAAACAATGGCCCATTATCAGTTTATTTATTTATAAACTACACTGCGATCAAATACTTTCCAACATGCCTTTCAGAGACAGACACAATGGAGGATGAAGTAGCACTCCCTTTACAGCTCTCATTCAAGTTACGATTTGATCTCTCAGCGTGAGTGTGAGGCATTTGTCACCGTAGCACCTTTGGGGCACTGGTATTAGTAAAGAGTGAGAAATCTCAACAGTATTTCTAGATCCAGGTTCAATTTAAATATTCAGAACTTCCTGCCAGAGCCACTGAACCATTGCTGTCATCTTAATGACATAAAATTATGTTCGAATTTCCTAATTTAACAGAAATAAAGAGTAAGACGCTTAATTGCATTAGATAGGTTTGGTTCATCTGTACAACAGATGGTTCTTCCTGCACAGCCCCAGTAAGAGTAGCTTAAAAAAGAAAGAAAATTCTCGTTCCCAGTCTCTCTCCCTCTCTCTGTCAAGGAGTTGGTGGGAGCCTCCGTTTCTCCTATGAAGTGGAGGTGAGGGAGGGCAGTTTTAAAGATGAAATGCGCTCGGGTTTGAAACGTGACCAACACCTGTCCTCGCCCGGCAGAGCCCCCTCGCCCCACCGTCCCGCTGTTTGTAGAAATCACAGCGAGACTTTTCCCCAAACCCTTCAAAGTCTCCATGTGTGGACAGGACCGGGGCAGGGAGGGCGGAGGGTCGGCGCCCGCGTGCAGGGCACGGAGGAGACGGGCGGCCGGGTGGGCTCCGAGTCCGCGGGTCCCAAGTCGGAGCCGCCGCCCGGCGAGGCCTGGGGCGGGCTGCTCAGCCGGCGCAGCCCCCGGGGCTCGCTGCGATTACGCACGCCTGGACCTCCCTCGACTATTCCAGCACCCTCCCTGACCCCCAGGCTTAGAAGTGGGCCCCAGTGTCCCTGGGGCTCCCCTGTGCGGCCGAGCCAGAGTTCCCCGCCGTGGACCCCCGCTGTGGCTTTTCCTGACACTACCCTCCCCCTTGGGCTCCCGCCCTTCCCTCCCCCACCCCCCAATTCCCCCACCAGATTTCCCTGGGAACACCCCCTGCTATGACATTCACAGAAGGCCTGGTCTCGGGGACTTCTGGAGGATTCCAGCGAAAACCCCACAGGACCAAGGGGGGAAGCCAGGCTCGAGGAGGGGCCAGGCAAGGACAGGCAGCCCAGTGGAAGGATCGTCACCCTCTACACTGCACCACACAAAATCCTGCTTTAAAAGCAAATCGATTGTTTTTTGCCACCTAAAACTTGTATAAAGCCGTGTTTTATATTAGCAAAAACTGTACGGTACTTCGGGGGAATGTTTGGTGTCTTAGAGCTAAAAACATCTGCATCTGTATGAATACAGTTTTTACTTTTCATCTAAACGCTTTTGGCACTAAGTAGGCAGAGCTTGAAAAATGTTACAGCCTGACTCATGTTAGCTAATGTTATATTGATTTAGAAAAACAAATTGGCCAAAACACAGTTTTTCAAAACTGCTCTGCAATAATCTAATGCTAATTTCTCCACTGCAATTACATTTGGATCTGGCACTAAACAATGAGTAAATCAACTTTTCAATAGCCTTTTTTAGCCTGTTCCTATGACTGAATTATACACATTTCCCACGATGCTCTTACTTTCAAAACTCATTTCCTACCATAGTGGATATCATTTTTCTGATGTCCCTTCATGGTTTTGAGGCTGTTTCTGTATTTGATACCTCAAACACCTGATTCAGTTGGGACACACAGTACAAGGAAAGCTTATGTCACATATAAATAAATTTTTCACTCTTTAGCGAAAGGGTTGGTAAACATGACCTGTGGAGAGAGACTTGTTAAAACGGGAAGAGGGATTTACATGGATTTCACAGACAATGACAACAATGTCCTTGTTTCATTACCTTTCAACAACTCATTTTAGTTCTTTTTCTATCATTTTTGCTTTAGCGATTTTCTTTTGGTCAAGCCTACACAATATTCTATTTGAAAATTAGTCTCATTTATTACTGATTTAATTTGTCAAAAGCCCTGGCTAATAGATTTATAATCACTTGATATAGATATCTTCTATTTTGCAGATCTAGAACAATTTCTCTTAATAATCACCTTTAATTGTCTCTAAAATGTTTCAGGCTTTTTCTAAAAATGCCCATAATAAAGTTTACTTTTATTAGCTTTGGAGAATCCAAAGAAGTGATCGGACGAAAGTATAACATACAGCCGTAGGGTGGCATGTCTTATTTCTCCCAAGGATCACTCAACAGACATCACCTCACTGTGTGCAGCCTCCTCCAGCAGCCCCACAGGCAGCAGGAAGGGCCATCTTCCCTCTAACCTCCCACCTAGAACCACAGAGAGAATTCATCCAGCAGAGCTGGCCACCTAGCTGTCAAGTGAACGTAATCTCCTTTCAGGACACAGGGCAGTGCCTTCTCACAGATGTGGAAGTAGTGAGTTTCACGAAGCTACTCTCTTGCCATATGCCTAACGCTTAACCCACTGTATGACAGTTAGGGCTGTCATAGCAAAGTAACACAGATTGAGTGGCTTAAACAACAGAAACTTATTTTTCATGGTCTGGAGACTAAACGTTCAAGATCAGGGTGTTAGCAGGTTGGGTTTATTCTGAGGTCTCTCTCTTTGGCTTGCAGATGGCTGTCTTTTCCCTGTGTCTTCACATGATCTTTGTGTCTGTCTGTGTCCTAATCTTCTCTTCTTATAAAGCCACTAGTCCTATGGGATTAGGGTCCACCCATATGACCTCAATTTACCTTAATTTCCTCTTTAAAGACCCCGTCTCCAAATATAGTCACATTCTGAGACACCAGGGGTTAGGGCTGCAACATGCGAATTGGCGAGGCATAACTTAGTCACAACACCTACTTTGGTGTGTTGCAGCCTTATTTCTGTGCTGGCTTTGGTAGATTCCTCAGGAATTCCAGCCATGGGCTTGGGGTTTGCTCTGGCTTGAGTGTGTCCCCTCCAAAATTCAGGCGTTGCCAGTATGGCAGTATCAGGAGGTGAGACCTCTAAGAGGTGATCAGGCTGTGAGGGCTCTCCCTTGTTAATGGGATAAGGCCTTTGCAGAAGAGGTGCCCACAGCATGTGGGTAGCTGGCTAGCTTGCTTTTCCGCCCTTCTGCCATGTGAGGACACAAGACAGCAATCTTTACCAGACAACCAAACCTGCCCACAATTTGACCTTGAACTTCCCAGCCTCCAGAGCTATGAGAAAATATGTTTCTGTTCTTTACAAATTACCCATTCTCAGGTATTGTTATAGCAGCGCTAGTGGACTAAGACAGGGTACAACACTGAAGACAGAAACCTAAGCCCTAATAAATTCACTCTCCATTTCTCCCAGAATCTCATAGCTCCTTAGCACTGCACTTCTGGGTGCAGAGGCCTGAAAATTCCAGGAGTTCCTGAGATGCAGCAGCCCTAGCAGTGCAGAGGACGCACATTTCCGCTGGGGGCTGAGGGGCTTTTAGTCTGAAGCTACGGCAATCTACTGTGGATGCCCAGACAGAGTTGCTTGTGACTTTGCGTCACAGGAAATTCTCAGAACTACAGAACTCAGAACTGCAGCTAGAGAACACCCAAAAAGTATCCACGCTTCAGAGAGACAAGGAATGTTTGGATTTTAGTTCAGCAGCAAAGTTGGGGCTGAAACATGAGGACCAATGCAGAGCCAAAATTGTTTCTATTTCTTTTTTTTTTTTTTAATTATTTTCGACATGATCCAATTGAAATGAAGACTTTCAGATCCTGGAAGTCATAGGACTGAGTTGCAGCTCTAGCTCTGTTGCTTACTAGCTGTGTGATTTTCGATGCTTCTTACTTTTCTTGAACCGAGTTTCCTCTACGGTGTATACAACATGGGTTTAATTTCATGTAATATCTGTTGCATTCCCACCTGGGAAAAAAAGGCCCAGTCTTCTGTAAAAATCCTTCAAACAACTCAAAGCTCATCCATCATGAGAGCGAGACCTGGCTTGGGTTCCTCTTTCATCTTGGGCTTTGCTTAAAGGGCAAGATCAGGAACCTCTGTTCTGCTCACTCACCAGACACATCCTCAGTATCTTCGCTGCACAGACACCACAGACGCGTGCCAAGTGCTGCCAAAAATCTTGTAAGGAAGAGCTGAGATCCCAGCAAAGAGACACTGAGGTGAAATTTGCATGGAGGAAACTTAATTGGGAGTGCCCTTGGGATCAAGTCCCATCCGGTAAGAAGGAAGCAGGATTGGAGAGTGGGAGCAGTGGAACTGCGATGCAGTCACCCCGAAGACCTTGGCCGAGCCAAGGGAGCTCTGGGGCTGGGGGAATCCTGCAGAGCTGTTCCACATTGAGGCGAGGGGGCTGGCCTTTATAAACTCACCCACCCCGGATAGATGAGTTCTTAGATCCTAGCAGCCCTGCAGAGCTGGCCATGGCAGCTCAGTTCCAGAGAGAGAAGCAGCTGCCAGCTGCCTGCCACCCACACCCAGCAGCTGGGGGCTCGGTGCTTCAGCCTGGCAGTGAGGGCCCTGGGTGGTGCACCCAGCACCCACCTCAACTGTGCTCCGTGCACTGGGAAGCCTCTTTCCAATCACCATATTGCGAAGCAGAGTGTAGCAAGTGCTGCGGCAGAGGGGAGATCACAACAAAACAGTGTTCTCTGAAAGCAAACAAGAATAACTCCGATGAGACCAAAGAAACCTCATAGAAGCAGTACCGTGCGAGCTAAGTCTGAAGAATGAATGGAATTTAGGAAAAAGGGATGGAAGACAGGTATCCTGAGTGAAGGACACTGTGTGAAAAGAGGAAAGATGTAAAGTGCAGGATGGAGTTTTTCGGCAAATACTGAGTGGTGCAGATGTACTAGAGCACGGCGGACAGGGAAGGGACTGGAGAAAAGGGCACACACGAGAATGGGGCACGCGAGACGTAATCGTGACACATCAGTGACACACTTAACCTCAAAGTCTGTTTCGCTGTGCTCTCTCTCAAGATAAAATAATAGCTCTGGGCAGCATAATTTCTAAGTAGCATGAGCATCCTCAGTTCTATTAATAATTTCTGAATCATTTGGCTATTAGAGGAAACTGATCTAACTCAATTCTCCACCCCATATCCTGTGGGTATCCTGTGGGTATTCCAGCACCTTCTCCAATCCTCCAAGAGGATTCTCAGAGGGACTATGTTTTTCTGGTCACCACTCACTCTAAATTCCCACCTCCCGAAATTTCTGGTCAAAGCGATCGTAACAGCTAGTCTTCTTCCATCATGAACACAATCAGTGTCCTCCAGAGAGGCTGATGAGCTAGTGTGAGGTCACTCAGCTACAGAGTGCTGACCGGCATGGAAGCCAGGTCTTCCTAGCCCCAAGCCCATCTATCTGATCTTTGGATGTTAATGGATTCAAAGGGGAAAAACAAAACTCCAGGTACCATGTACAGATTTTACTGCATTTTAATGTTTAAAATAACTTTTAAAGAAGAGATATTATAATGTATAATATATATTCACTACGAAGGTATGTGTGTGGCAGTCTAATTATAAAATAATAGTGAACAAATTCTCTGATTCACATTGTATGTCTTTTTAAAAAGATGAAACTTTATAAATCCTTAGAAAAGTCACCTTAGCAAAAATTGGGTAAACACTATAGCATTATAAAAGCTTACAATTTTGTTACTAGTTTATAAACTATTTATTTTGTTTAAAAAGTCAGGATAATAAATTGATATAATTTCAGCTACACAATTTATAGTAATAGGCTCATTCTCTTTTGGATCAATGGAAAAGCTGAGAGAAATGCAAAGCATGTGACTATGCTTAGCATATATTGCAAATAGCTCTTAACTGTATTTCATGAAGAACACTGGGGGGCCGAGCGCGGTATCTCACGCCTATAATCCTAGCACTCTGGGAGGCCGAGGAGGGTGGATCGTTTAAGTTCAGGAGTTTGAGACCAGCCTGAGCAAGAGCGAGACCCCATCTCTCCCAAAAATAGAAAGAAATTAATTGGACAAATAAAAATATCTAAAAAAAATTAGCCGGGCATGGTGGCGCATGCCTGTAGTCCCAGCTACTCGGGAAGCTGAGGCAGGAGGATCGCTTGAGCCCAGGAGTCTGAGGTTGCTGTGAGCTAGGCTGACGCCACGGCACTCCACCTTAGCATCAGAGCGAGACTCTGTCTCAAAAAAAAAAAAAAAAAAAAGAACACCGAAAAAAAATCTCTGCCCTACGTTTATTTTATCTGACTTTCAGCAGAAATAACAGTGATTTTTTTATAGTTATTTAACATCAGAATATCTGTTTGTGATTTTTCTTGCAAATTATTCTTTTTGACACATAAGTACATCAGTAAATAAATGTAGAAAAAATTGCACTGAAAATCAGGAAGTACAAAGAAAGGCGTTCATCTGTAATCTACATGATATTTATCAGCATACATTTCCCAATGTAGCAAATTCCTTCTCCTCACCTTCCCCCAACAGTTCCTCAATAATTTTCCTAACACTTAATGTATTTTTATAAAGTTTTTATCATTGGACAGATGAGTCAAAAAACTTTGTCAGTAAAAACTTTCTTGAAAAACTAGTCTGAAGAAAAGAATTTGCAGTTTTATCTGGAAACTTTATTATTGGGTGCTTTTGTGCCTCCTGATGTCCTCAGAATATTCCGTGTTCGCAAGTTGGATGTGAACCTCGTTTTAACTGTGCATGCCGGTCTCCTTTATAAGAGAATGAAGGAGTGATGTGCTAAGTCGGGAAAGCTCTCATGCTGCTAAACATTTTTATAGGGCCCCTGCCCCACCCCCGTCTTTTAGATTGCATTCTCAAAACAGTGAGAACCACAAGGACCAAGCAACCCCGTGAGCATGACGAATCCTGCACAGTGAGAGAGCCACGGTACAGCCGTGCAGGCTGCGCGTTGGCTCAGCGGCGCCCACAGACACGAATGAGGGCGAAGTCTAGTCCTCGCTGAACTTGCGTCCTGGCCTGGGCTGTGGCGCAAAAGAAAACGAGTCTGCCTTTTCCTAATTCATCCACTTAAAGGGGGCTCCCGTGTCTGTCATTCACTCAAAGGAAGCCTTTGTCCTCACAATGACCCCAAAGCATGAGTGTGTACAAGAGGTGGTAAGAAACGTGACATTTAAGATGCCTGGGCGGGCGGGAGTTTCAGCCTGCTGCCCCCACGGCTGGAACGGCCCCAAAAGCCGTGGTGGGGACTCCGGAGAAAGAAGCACTGAATGCCAGTGCTCAGTGGAAGCGTCTGTTACGGGAACTTACTTGCAGACTGGGCTGCAGCAGGACTCCCGCTGGACAGCAAGAGAAAAGGGGCATTCCTCCAAGGGCCGCGGGTACAGAGTTTTCATGAGGATTTAAGAAATTTGGCTCAGGCCAAGGGCCAGCGTCTTCCCGTGTTTGGGGCAGCAATGCAGGTGCCTTTATCATGCCTGGGAATGTATGAGGTCCCAGTTTGGGCTCAAGCCTGCTGGGAAAAACCTGCAGCTGGCTGAGTCACAGAGTAGTCAAGGCGGTCTGCAATTTTTGGTCAGGACCGAGAAACAAAGTTAGGAGACCCTACAGAGGGAGACTCTCTCCCTCTCTCTCTCTCCCTCTGTCTCTCTCTCTCTCTCTCTCTCTCTCTCTCTCTCTCTCTCCCTCTCTCTCTCTCCCTCTCTCTCTCTCTCTCACGCACACACAAACACACACACACACACACACAAAAGACCAAGACCTAATAGAAATGTAGAAGTGCTAGGAGAAAGACAGTGTCTGAATTCAGGTAAGCAGAAGTTCCTAATTAGGAATAAAGTTAGTATCAAATGTAGCAAAGATGTCCAATAAGATCATTGGAATCTGTCCTTTGAATACGACCTCTGAACCTTAGCACGGGCAGTGCAGAGGGCAGGGGCGGTGGCGGAAGAGACGAAGGAGACAAAGGCAGGCAGGTTCAGACAATTAAGCGTATGATTTTATCCAGCCAATTGCAAGAGGGAAAATGTTTGTTTCAGTTGGTTTCTGTAAGAATATAATTTTTGAGAATAGTGAAAGTACTGAAAATTAAATTTCCTTGATTTCTGGAAATTTTAGGAATATTCAGTTTATATAAGTGCCTATTTATCTCTAAGCCAATCAGAGTAGTATTCCTTTAATTTAAGAGATTTTATACTTTAATTGATTAATACCATCTGGAGGTAGGAAAATATTACACAATCACACAGTGAGAGGTACATATATAAACATGTGATCCACAGAGAGAAAGCTTATAGCTTGGATTCAAAATTTCAGCCATGGGTCAAGAGTAAACACAGAATTATGAAACTCACTGGTCCATATCAACAAGCTGTTCTCTTCCCAGAGAGTATGAATCCTTAATTGATTTGAGCTCAAAATAGACAATCAGAAAAGACTAACAAACCAGATTCTCTGTCATCTTTCATTCAGCAGACACAAGATTTCTTTAAACCATCAATTCATTTACAGAGAACACTGAATGTTTAGACCATAAAACCAAGAGAAGCTGGCATGAGAAATCAAGTGAGTACTCATAAAAAAGCATAACCAAAACTTTGCAATGCTACCAGGTAGAGTTTTGTTTTGTTTTTGAGACAAGGTCTCCCTCTGTCACCTTGGCTAGAGTGCAGTGTTGTCATCATAGCTCACAGCAACCTCAAACTCCTGGGCTCAAGAGAGCCTCCTGCCTCAGCCTCCTGAGTAGGTGGAACTAGGTTCTTACCATACTCAGCTAATTTTTCTATTTTTTGTAGAGACTGGGGTCTCACTCTTGCCTAGGCTGGTCTCGAACTCCTGACCTCAAGCAATCCTCCCCCCTTGGCCTCCCACAGTGCTAGGATTACAGGCATAAGCCACCATGCCCAGCCCAGTGTAGAGTGTTGACAAGAGTCAGTATGGGACCAAATGTTGACACACTCTTGGTTCTCGGGATGGCTAGTGAGGAACAGAGCTCTGTGAAGGCTCGGTTATTGGGTGGACTAAACAGGACTTTAGAGGTGAAGTCCAATCCTATGGAGTCACAGCACCACACTGTCAAATACAAAATGACCAGGACAGTCCCAGAGATGATTTTATTCAGACTATGACAATAGGAAGAATGCTCATGTGTTAGCAACATCTCAGAAGAAAGGAAGGAAGCCTAGAGTTTTATGGAGGCAGGAAAACAAGAGATTCATCCAGAGTCTTAAATGGGAATCATGATGACAGATGGAGATGGGTCTTATCTCAGAATATTCGAGGGCTAACGATCCTTTACGGTTAGCTCTTTCTCTGGGATGCAAAATGATGGCAAGATTTTGGAAAACAAGAGGATGTGGGGGGATTTCCTAACCATTGCCGTTTTCAGGAGCACGGGGCTCAGGTCAAGTTCAGCACTGTCAGTGGTTGCCTGGGTTTGAGGGGGCGCTGGGGAAGAGAGAGGCGCGAAAAGACTTGGGGTGCGATGGGTATCTTCCTATCTTGGTGGACCTGCTGGCTTCATGTATTACATGGGTGTGCTAGATTATACACTTTCAATATGTCAATTATGCCTCAAGAAAGGTGTTGTAGAAATCTGCTTGAGAGATAATATTTCTTTTCAGGGAATGTGCTAATTTTATGAATATTATGTTCAAAATTTTAGAAGTCAGACTACTATTCAAAAGATATTTCACATGTTAAAAAACAATGAGCCTTGGTACCAAACTGCACTCTGTATTTCAAAACTAATCATCATTTTGGGAGACATAATTATCCTAGAGGTCACACATTTCTACTATTGTTAAAAATTCTCAAAATTCAATCATTTCACTTAGATTTATTTCCTCGAATCAGCAGTTGTCTTTGTATTATGAAAGACTAACTTTTCTGTCTTATTTAATTTTACTCTAATGTAATAGAATCATTCCCAAAAAGTTATGGCTAAACATACCTTTTCTCAATTAAGTATGTTTAAAATCCATAAGGTAATTCGATATTAATTTTTTATTCACTTTGGCCATAAGTGGCTTTCAAAATAATCTAGCTTCTCTTGATTTCTGTTAATCAGGATGCAGCAAAGTGGCTGAGGACCACATGCAGATGGTGCATGTTGCTGTGTCTTGTATTTTATCCACCAGCTGATGGGTAAAGGATGTGCTTTTAACACACTTTTTTCCCCTGGGGCCACAGGGTTTTATTACGAAAATAGAATAAAAACTTCAAAAACAAAACAATCCTTTCTAATTTAATGAAAAATTTGTTATTTTTTATTGTTTTCTGTGTGTGAATTATATGCAATTAGATTGTCAATATTAACTGTAACAATAAGAACATCAACAAGTAAGATTTTCATGAACCAACTTCAGTTACATATAATTCATGAGGCCTCAGGCTCAAAACTAGCATGAGTTAAATACAGCTCACATGGCATTTAATGTGTAAATAGCTAGAGTAGAAGTCTTAATTGCTCCCTTGCGTGACAAGAGAAAATAGGAACTAAGAATAAAAGTGGGCAAATGGCAGAAGAAATAATAAGGACACAATATATAACAGGTGGACATAGGAAAATGCAGTGTGAGGGGGATTTAGGATTTAGTCTTTAGGATGACCACTGGTTTCTGCTTTCTATTACCGAATAAAAGCTTTAGCTACACAAGGGGAGCCCACGTGCTGGAACAGTAACTCAGGTTTGGGGTGGACTCTGAAGCATGGAGCATCCTGAGCAACAGACAGAGTGATCTGCTCTGCAAAGGAGATGTGTGTGCAGCAAAGAGCTCTGCCAGGACAGTAGAAATGAAAATTGAACAAAGAAAACCACTTTTACGCATTTCAAGTGGAAACATATTTGTAGTAGTGAATGACCTAAGAAACTGCTGCAGTTATCTGTTATTTTGGGTTAAGTCTTTAATCATTGAACTATATCCAGATTGTCTACCACCCTGATGCAACTGATGCTTCATCCTGAAACATATCCAGATTATTTTAGCGTTATTCTTCTGCTACATAATCTAAGTTCATCATATCTATCAAATTGGGACCAGGTGTGGCTCACATATTGTAATTTTGTTTACACTGTTTTTGGCCTTGCATATACAAATTATTTATAACAAAAATGCTTTATCCCTGTTACAGTTTGAATTGTGTCCCCAAAAATGCATATACTGAAGTCCTAACCCTCAGTACCTCAGAATGCGACTATCCGGTATTTGGAGACAGGGCCTTTAAAGAGCTAACTGAGTTGAAGCGACATCGTTCGGGTGGGCCCTAATGTAGTAAGACTGGTCCCCACAAGAAGATGAGATTAGGACACAGTGCACGTGCGGGAGGACCACCGGAGGAACGCGAAGACGGCCGCCCACAAGCCAAGCAGAGAGGCCAGGGCAGATCCTTCCCTCAGAACCCTCAGAGGAAACCAACCCTGCCCACACCTCGGTCTCAAACTTCTTGCCTACAAAATGGTGAGACGATAAATATCTGCTCTTTAATCTACATGATTTTTAGTACTTCGATATGGCAGCCCGAGCAAACTAATACAATCCCCCATGCACTTTCAAATGTGTAACTTACTCTGCTTATACCATATTGAATTTTGAAAAAATTCTACCTCGTGGCCGGTGCTAAAGTTGACTGTTATCTGAAGTCCACTGTGACTGACGTACAAGCAGCAAGTTGACGGGCTAATTATCTTGTTTAAGAGAGGAACTGCTCACATGTAGGTGCTCCTTGACACACACCCCCACGGGGACCGCTGCAGGGTGCGTTTCAGCCACACAACAGCCTGTTGGCGTGTGCTGTTCATTCTCACTGCCCCACGGCTGCCGTGCACTTACGAATCCTACATACAGAAAGGAAACATTTGTCATCCACAGTAAAATAGCATTCTATCAGTTCTGAATAAGTTTGAGAAACTTGCCTGATGTAAAAGACACTTTTTTTAGTAGGGGGAAAAAAATCTATTTGATAAACTTGTTAAAAACTAGTGGGAGAAATAGCTTTCAAAAGTCGATCCTAGCTAGCATTAAAAACTATCAAGTCGGCTAACAATGCAAAATAGAGTTCTGTCATTTTGTGACCCTTGGTATTCTCTCTCATGTTCTTAATGTGATAAATTTCAGCAAATACTCATTAAGGAGTTTTATGATTTTCCAAATTCTATTTTCCTGGAGGTTGTTGCTGGTGGGAGAGGAATTCATTCTCTAGGTGCATAAATTGGCAATACTGCTTGGAGAATTTGGAAATAAATTTTCAAATGATTAAAATAATAATAACAGATGTAGATGATCACCTCTCCTTGCTATTAAAAGCATACAATTGCTCATGTTAAGTAGATTCTTTAATTAAGTAAATTACTAAGCAATGACATATGTAAAAGAGTTCTTTAAAGAGATTAGCATGTCACTAGTAATTCAGGAAGCTGTACTTTTCCCCGTAGTCTTTGGTGAAGTGTCGTACTCCTGTAACTTCAGAGTCTAGTATTACACACACTACAGGGGTCCCCCTCATCCTCGGAGGATAGTTCCAAGACACCCAGTGCATGCCTGAAACCTCAGATAGTAGTGAATCCCGTATATGTACATCCCTACGATAAAGTATAATTTATAAATTAGGCACAGCAAGAGATTAACAGTAATCGATAATAAAATAGGACAATCATAACAATATACTGTAATAAAAGTTATGATAATGTGGTCTTTCTCTCTCTCAAAATTTTCCCGTGCTGCACGCACCCTTCTTGTGATCTGTCGATAACCGAGACGGCCAGGGAGTGACTGATGTTGGTGGCATACACAGTGACACGCCGGATAAAGGGACGATTCACGACCCAGGCAGGACGGAGCAAGACGGCAGCTCGAGAGCTCATCACGCCACTCAGAAGAGTGCACAATTTTAAACTTATAAATTTTTATTTCTAGAATTTTCCACATAATATTTTCTGTCCATGCTTGACCATGAGTAACTAACACCTCAGAAAGCAAAACTGCAGACAAATGGGGACGACTTTATAACGATTTCTGTTAAGTAGTTGTTCTGAACACTTTCTTCCCTCGTATTTATTTACAGGTTCTCTACCCCTGTCTCCCTCTCTCTCAGTAGAACTGACTGTTCTTGTTCTCTTTCTCATTCCACCCCCATCTTTTATTTCTATAGTTAAATAATGCCATTTAACTTAATTGCTTTGTAACCTATTATCGAGTCACATCGGTTAGGTTGCATTGGGCTGCAAGTAACACACCCTGCCCACAACTGGATTAAACAAGGACCTGTGTGTCTCATAACATGACAGGGTGCTGGAGATATGCTGAGCGTCAGCGTTGGCTGGTTCATTGACTCAATGAGTTCAACCAGGGGCCAGTTGCCTCCCATTTCCGTGCCCTTTCTGTTGTCCTAAGTACCGTTTTTATTCCCAAGAATTCCAAAGGATGAAGACAATCCCTTTCTTCCTGCAGCACCGCCTTAGGAACAAGCATGCTTTTTGTGGAATATCTGCTACAGATTTCCCCTCACCCCTCTTCAGCCCTTCCTTGAACCAATTGCTGGTAAGATTTCTCCTCACCCCTCCTCTCTCACTGTGGACTTTCAGTGCAGAGCAGACTGTCACTGTTCTCTTTTACTCCCAGGCCCAAGCTTCTTGCTCTTTCATTTCCCTGCATTTGCCTGGTCTCAAAGACTCATCCCAACGGTCTGGACTCATCACACTGGACAGATGTTGATCTCCCCTCGGATCCATATGGCCCTCACTGCCAAGGTCATCCCAGCATCCTCCGCCTTCCAGTCCCCAGCACAGAGCTGAGCTCGCTGATGGGCCTATCGCTGCAGAGATAATTACCCCAAGACATTCCGCAGAGCCCAAGACCTCACCCAAACCTAGAGCTTTGCAGGCTATAATTGTTCTATTTCATTATTAATGTTCTTATCTCTTACTGTGACTAATCTACAAATTATACTTTATCATAGTGTTATGGTACAGAGTGCAAGAAATGACCACTTAAAGACCGAATTGAGCCGAATTATGAGTCTTTATTAGCTGGCCAGCGACCACCCCTGCCCTGTCAGAGTACAGGTACAGAGAATGGTGGTTAGCCGAAAAAGCAAGGGGGTCTTAT
>CAUYSK010001751.1:0-21575 GCA_963575035.1 Avahi laniger | reverse complement strand
TTTTAGTTGTCCAATTAATTTCTTTCTAATTTTAGTAGAGACGGGGTCTCGCTCTTGCTCAGGCTGGTCTTGAACTCCTGAGCTCAAACAATCCGCCCGCCTCGGCCTCCCAGAGTGCTAGGATTACAGGCGTGAGCCACCACGCCCGGCCTGATCTTGAGTTTTAAACTCACTATTTGAAAATGTCTGGGAGTGTTACATTACTGAACTAACATGAAAGTTTTTTATTTGCTTTTTTGTTTTTGTTTTTTATAAACAAAACTGCCCAGGCTGGACTCAAACTCCTGGGCTCAAGCGATCTTCCCTCTTTAGCCTCCCTCGACGTTGGTATTACAGGTGCTAACACCTGGCTAACGTGAAAGTTTTTGATGTCATCCTCCCTTCTTTGGATATTTCATAAGAGGAGTTCTGGCTGGAAAGCAAAATGGAGATCCTTTAAGTGCCATCTGTTAAACAGTTTCACTTTCTCAATAATTGCCACTCCGTGGTGGTATCTCATCTATTTGAAAGAGCACCTCAGACGCAGAGAATCATTTGTGAACAAAATGGTAATTGGCACAGTGCCAAATATCCATTTATTTTACAAATATTTATCAATTATGTGACAGGTACTTTGCCAGGTGAGTGCCAGCTACTTTATAAGTGGGTAGATGGAGAGCGGAACGAATGCGATTCTGACCATCTATGTCTGAGATCTGGAAAAGTTTGGAACAGTCCCAGGCATACTGACATGGCTTGAGAAATCTCCAGAGATCTGCTCTACAGTAACCTACACAAATCTGGCCCTTTCCTACTGGTTTCTCCTGTCCTCTAGAATAAGAGAATCCCTGGGGACCCATACTGGGTCCAGGGATGCTTGAGAGATATGGATTCTCTTACCAACTTGGCCTCTGGTCTCATCTTCAAAGATATTGACCCAAATACTCAGAGTGCCAGAAGCATAACTGTGAGGAGTGTTTGTCCTATTTACATCCATCTGTCTGTCTATCTGTCTAGGTATACACCTCTTCTGAGGTTTCTGATGGCACGTCTGTTCATATTCTGTGAGTCTATAAACCCATAAACTGTGTTCATATTTTGTCCACTGTATGTATATCTAAGAATTTACTGTTGTACTCAAAATTTATTAATTCATTTAATTTATTAATTTATTCATTAGCCATGTTGTATAAAATTAGTATGGCAAATTATCAAGATTAGTAATGTTTTGTATATAGCCATAGACTATTAGATTTGGAAGGGTCTTTAAGACCCATCTAGGTCAATCCCCGTTTTCATGAAGGAAGAAAGTGAGGACCAGTTAAGTGACTTGCCCAAGGTTACAAAAAACTAAGATAAAACCTTGAGTCTTCAGATTCCTAGTATAATCTTCCCATTAGGCCATAGTGTATTAAATAACCACATTGATTTTATAGTTTTTCTCTCTGTGTCTGCATTTTTCTGGAATTATGAATGCCCAGAGTTTTTTAGGCACAATATACTGTTTGAAAACTCTAAACTTCCTAATATACACAAGGACACATAAAAACATTGTCATTTTGTAGTAATGAAGGCCAGACTCTGACAACCTGGATTCCCTTTCCTTGTCCTGGGTCTCCTTTCTTTGTCCTTGGTTCCCTGGACTTAGATTCAGTCCTTTTTCCCTTTTCCCACCCCAGTGGCTTTCCACATCTGAGTAGTGTTACGCTTAAGGCAATAGAACTTTTGCATTGCTCATTGCCAGACTACAAGAGACCGGGGAGGGGAAAGTGTAGAGTAATCAGGAACTTTGTAAGTAGTCACTGGGTACATTTAATTGAATGAATGAATGAATTTTTTTTTTTCTCTTGGGTTGGGGGAGAATGATCTTCCTTGGCATCTGCGAGTCTTATAGCTGAAAGATGGGTAGACTGGGGATGAAGTTAAGGGATGGGTGGGGCCTCTTCTGCAACCTTTTGTGAAACTCAAGCCCAGAGCAGTTTCTGGTGAACCTTCAGTTGAGTGGAGCCTAGATGTTCCCTTCTTACCTCAAATATCTCACCTACTTCTTCTGTATTATTTGGTATTCCTTCTACAAAGAGCAAAATTGTTAGTGTTTTATGTGCATGTTTCGAGGACAAGTTCTGTGTTTTATTTAATTTTACACCCTTAATAAGTTTTCAACAAATGGTTTTTTTCAATGGATGTTTGACAATTGAGAGAAAGACAAAAAGCTGGAAAAATTCTTAGCTTGCTGGAGTATGAGAAAAAAGAAAAAAGCTGAAAATTAATAATTCACTAAGTTTTAGTTGCAGCATAACTGCTGATGCTCAAATCTTTTTTCTTCTATTCTATGTGTGTCTGTGTGTAGGATCAGAAAGGGAGGTAGTGCTGGGTTTCTGTAAAGGTATAGGTGAATCTGGGGTTTTGGAAACATTAAGGTTTTGGAAATCAGAATATATACTTTGCAGATATCCCAATTTGGCAAGAGATGGGCTCTGTTTTTGTTTAACAAATTCTATGGATTCACAGAAACTATGGGCAAAAGTGTCTGATATCGAGATCAAACAGCATCTTGGCAGTCATCATGTCTGTGAAAACCTCAAACTATGAAAGTTGGGGTGCATGAGCGAGTAGGCCGAGACTGAGCTAGAGTGTTCTGGAATCCAATGAATCCCTAGGCTTCTGATGGTGAAAGGGTACTTTTCTCCCATCCTCCTCACTTCTGTGGCCCTGACAGAGTGAAAAACTAATATTAAATAACTGATTAGTTATTTTAATAAGTAATTGTGGTGGACTATAATTGCTATTGCTTTTTTGCTGCCCAGAATGTTTTTCTCCCACTCCCTTTGATAACAAATTCTGCTCCATCCCCATCATCCCCATGCCCATGCTATGGGAAAGGAGTTTTCTCTGGAGCTATCTTCCCTGGCTGGTTGGAGAGGCTGATGCAAGAAAGAAATGGTGAGATAAATGGAGAAAGAAAGAAGGAAGGAGTGTGGTGGGAGGCAAAGGATGATGACATCATTTGTATCCCTGAAACTAGGACTTTGGGTCTCCAGTTTGGTGAACCAAACCCCTCCTTCTCCATTTTTTTCCATTAGCCATTTTCACTTGAGTTGCTTTCACTTGCATCTGAAAGTGTCCTGATGAATGCAACTTCTCCCTCTCTTTCCCTGTCTGCTTAGGGAAGCCATGTAATCTCTGTGCCTCAGTTTCCTCCTAATGATCCCTTGTGGATTAGTTGATCATTGAGAAGTTGTTTTTTTCCCCCAAACACAGAGTACAGTATTATTGTAAACAGTAACTTCTATTCTTAGGAACTGCAGGTTTCCCGTCTTGGCTGCCTTACCAGAGTTTCTGAATCAGGGCCAGCTCTCTTTCAGTAACACAAGACACAATCTAAGCAGAATAGTAATGATAGTCCAAAAATTTTAAATAATCCAAAGTACTAGGGACTTTCAGTGAGTTGTATAAACAAGGTCCACAGACAACCAGTAGATTTTAAAACATCATTTTACTGTATGTGGTTTGTGCTGTGGCATTTTATTGATGCTTGACAAATAAGACTGTAATTCAGGGACAAGAAGCACTGAATAACAAAAAGAACTAATGTCTGCTTGACATCACTCACTCTTAGGAAGGCTGTTTACATCTGAGTTTACCTCCTAGTGTGTTTTAAAATACTCTTGCAAATCTCAGTTAGCTTGAAATAGCTGTTCTACCTTCTTTCAATAGAAACCCCCACCTTCCGAGTACATCCGCTCACAGTTATTTATAAAGCTAATGTCACTCAAAGATTATTTTTTTATATCCCTCCTCCTTACTCTCTTCCCCTCACGTATGAAGATAGACCTATATAAAATTAGAAACTTCACATAAGGTATTCAGTCACTTACATAGGAATTATTGTCAGTCAGCAATCATTTATGAAGTATAAATTCATCATATTGGCTGAAGGATGTCTCTGAGACTGTTCCAAGGAAACCAGTTCCTTCTTAAAAAAAGGTTTCTGTGATCAAATACATTTACAAAACTATATGCCCCTTTGGGATTTTTAAAACCCTATAGTAATCAGGTTATTTTTGTGTAAGGTAGCAGGTCCCAAACTGGTTCATCCAAGAATCATTTCATTCCCATTCGAGTCTCTCCTAGTAACATTTCATGGAATAATGTTTTGGATCATATTACGGAAAACCAGGGAGGTGTCTTGCACGGGGCATGTGGAGCCACGAACCCTGGATTTGACCTCTAGCTTGTCCACCCTACTAGTTGTTTTGATTTAAGCAAATCACAACCTCTTAATATTTTATTTTCCCATTAGAAGAATGAGGACAATAATACTTATCTTGATCTGGGTTGTTTTATGGATTAAGTGAAATTATTATGACAGTGTGCTTTAAACACTATAAAAAGTTACACAAATGCAAGGTTTCAATTGTTATCATAGATAAATATAAGGTTGTATTAGGAAATTAAAAATGTACAAGTATAAAGACACTTGCCCTAGCAATTTTTACTCAACAGTTGTGGATTTAAGTTTACTTAGGGACCAGCACTGAGAGGGGAAGAAGGAAGCACAGTACAAAAGTCTAGAACTCCTGACCTCACGCGATGCTCCCACCTCCGCTGCCAAAGTGCTAGGATTACAGGTTTAAACCACCATGCCCAAGTACAAAAGTCAAAATAGGATTAGAGCACGTTGGGCCCAGAAATGTCTTTGGTGATGATTAAAATTAACCCTTTCATTTTATAGATGATGGACCTGAGGCCCAGCTGGGTAATGTGAATGGCATAAGGTCACTTAGAGATTTCATCTTGTAAACATTTGATTCCCATCCAGTGATTGGCCTCATTGCCAATGGTTGCCTCAATATGTGACAAATCATGGCCCCATCAAATTTTCAATCTAATTAAGAGGGACAAGATACACAAATGACATAGTCGGGAAACAGTATAACATAGAACACAATTTTAACCTCATGTTTAAATGTGGCCAAAATAACAAAAGGCAACGAGAATTCAGGAATGAGTAGGCCAAGCAGCCAGGCTGAATTGAAAATAGGCCTGGAGTTGGGGCCTTGAAGAATGCATAATACTATATGGGATTTGGAGAGTGCAAGAGGAAAAAGAGCAATGTTCCAAAATGGAATTGGAGATGACAGTTTCACACTAAATGTCTGGCCATAGTCTAAATAATTTGGCATTATAGTTCTGGTGAAATATTAAACAGTAAACATTTACTGGATACCTTTCAAATTCCATGAAGTTTTTGGAGCTTTGGGAGGATATGAGAAGTAGACAACAACATCTCTGACTTGAGGAACTTTATTTTTTATTTGGAGAGAAGAGCTGGGAACATAAAACAAAATTGGAGAAGGTAAGCAAATGAGGATGCAATGTCAACTGGTTAAACACATGCTTACTTCAAACCACTGAACCCCTGCACCTCCTTCCAAACTCCCTCATTCCTAGTCATCTCAGGTATGGGTTTCCTTTAGCACCTTTTCTACATTGCTAATATAGCATTATTTGGAGGTATCACAGTCTACTGTAAACTCTGCCTTTTTTACTGAACTGTGTGCTTCTTTACAAAGGACATTTGGGCTTTCTGTGTTCTCAGGAATAAGGGCAGTTCTGGCACATAGTCCTATAGAATCAATGTATTGAGATGGGTTTTCCCCTAGTCCCACGATGGAGAGGTCAAGAGAAGTGCTTTGAAGAGTTAAAATCACCAGGAGAAAGCAAATTTGATTTACAGAAAGTGAAAAATAGGTGGAAAAAGGAAGGAAAGGCAATGTGGGGGAGAAGGTAAAATTTCTCCCTATGCCACTAGAAGGTTCGCTCAAAGATCAGCTCATAATAAGGCTGATTAATAGGAGAAAGATTATAAATTTATTTACTGTGTGCACAGGAAGAATCACAGAGTGATTGCCCAATATCCCAGTGGGGGCCAGAAGTTTATATACACTCATTTTAGAGCGGAGGAGGAAATGAGGAATATAGGTAATTCTGTTGAGGGGCAATAAATGATTACTAGGGAGGATGAATTGATACTTGGGAGACTGAATTGATAGGGGAAACAGATGACTTGTAAATGATTCTCTTTGGAAATTAAATTAACCTGAGATACAGGTATTATTTTTAAAAAGGACTGGGCCAGGTCTGGTTGCATTCTTGATCTTCCTTCCGGCAATGGATATTAAGGTAACAGGGGAGGAAGGAAAGACGGTTGTTTTCTTAGGTGGGTCAGGGTCTCAGGCAGATAAAGAAACTTGAAAGATTTTGGGAGAGCCAATGGTGGTGGCTGGGTGGGGTGTCAGAAAAAGCTTGAGACTTTTTAGTCAATCCAGTATGTTAAAATGCCACATTTTGGGGTAAAAATATTTCTGCTTTCCTTCAGTAATATCAGGCCTTGCCAAGGTGGCAGGGAAAGACTTCATAAGGAGTCTTTCCACAACAGAAAACACTATCAACCACTAAGAAGTCCAATTTATTTTCCTTATTAGGGAAAACAACGGTAATATTAGCCAAATTTTTTGGAAATGAGCAAACTCCTTCCTTTCCCCTACCCTCACACCTCAACTACACAATGTTTTCTCACATCAAGTGACTGGAGTTGGTAGCCCAGTAGGGAGTTCACATGCCCAGGACTGAGAAGCCCAGTCTCCAGGGACAGCTAAGGGAACCAAGAAGAAACCCACCTTTGTTCTTTAATAGTTGCCTGGGGAATGACAGATCTAACCTTAAATTTACAGAAAGCAGGTGAAAGCCCTAACACCGTGGAGAAGTGGAGACCTCCAGTATACAGGTCATGACGATCTGAAAGTCTTTTGAAAACATGGTGGGTTGGCGGAGTCTGTTTCTTAGGTTCTTCCCAGCAAATGGCACTAGCGAACAAGTTTTGCAATATTTAGGGCACAAAAGATCATTTACTTTTCTGTTTGCTAAGTGACCATAAGATAACACTATTTCATTTTAAAAAGCATTCAGATTTTTTAAAAAGGTAAAATAATTAAAAGGCTTTTCAAAAAGGCCTTTTATTTCGATTATTGAAAAATTTCCAATAATGTGCCTGGGTTCTTAGCTCGGTTAATGTTATTTATCATAGAATCCTCCCCACAAGGTTTGGTCATCACTAATTTGCAGATGAGGAAACTGACAAGGTCAGAGAAGCCTTTTAGGAAGTGGGTGCGGTGCGATTTGAATCCGGGTCTCTGGACCCCCAGTTTCTGAGACCTTTCTAGACACCGTGGTTTTCTCTTCAAACACTGCTGCAAATAAATTCTCAACAGTTGTATTACCCGAGTATTTAAGCTTTTGAAGTACGCAGAGGGCAAGGAATGAGCAGGAGAATAAAATGCAGAGGCCTGCGTACCAGGGAGCACTTATCCCACTTTTCATTTATTCAGAGGCTAGCCCGAGAGATCACTGAAAACATTACTTCCCTAAAACCGCTGCTAAAACAAGGAAATTAACAAGGCAGAATGGCGACGTGAGACTTGACAAAGTTGTTAATAAGGCGAAGGCCCAAGGAGCTGCACCAGGGCCTGCTACTTCATTTATTTCAGCGATTAAGTGAGCACGACAGGGGGCTGCAGGCAGGTAAAACGCAGGCTCTCGCGTGGCGGAGGCAGTTGATATTCCTGGCACTCGGTGTTCCAGATGCTTCCTTACAGTGTGCGTGTCTGTGTGGCTCGATCTCCATATTCCACTTATTTTTACCTCACTGTTCTAGCCTCGCTCGTGGGCACCCCAGACCACAAAATCCGCCCGTAAAAACAAAGGTCCCGCTCCGTCTCTCTCAAGACGGCTATCTATTTTAGGAGGCGGCCGCCAGGGCTTCACTTCTGGGCCACCAGCGACGCCCTTCCCGATGGCCGGGCGGAGGCGCGTTCGTGACCGCGGGGCCGCGTGTCGAGCCGGGGGGTGGCCTTCCCACGCGGCGACCGCGACCACCGCCCGCCCCGCGCGCGGGGGCGCGTGCAGCCGCGGGCCGGGGTGACCTCGCACTACCCCGGCCGCCCGGGGCCCTCTGTATAAATACGCGAGGCGCTGTCCTGAGGTGACACCGGCAGCCCGGCAGAAGCAGCAGGCGCCGCCGATCAACTAGTTCGCACGGAGGATTCCTCTTGGTGCGTGGCCCAGTTTTCCTTAGGACGGGCTCCAACCCCTCCCTGACACCGCCCCCCGCGCCGCCACGCTCCGAGGCCTTCCCCGGGGAAGCCTCGCGTCCCTCCCCCGAGGCTCCGGGCGGCGCGCGCGCGATTCCTCGATTCCACAGGCGGTTCGCGCCCCGGGTGGGGGCGGGGCGCGCGGGGAGGGGGCTGGCCCCCGGCGCGGGAGGGGGCGGGGGGCCGGGGCCCGGGGGGCGGGGGCGGGCCGGCGTGGGGAGTTCCTCGCTCGCGGACCACACGCTCCGCGGGCCAATCCCGAGCCAGCCTCTAGCGGTGTCGCACGCGGGACACGTCCAAGCGTTTGTTGGCAGGGCCGGTGAGGGGGAGGGGGCGAGGCAGAGGGAGGGGAATTGAGTGACAGGCTTCGCGGGGCAAGCTGGGAATTGTAGTTCCAAGCTCCCGTGGCCATAGCCATTTTGTAGTCGGGGGACTACAACTTCCAGAAGATCAAGGGGACCATTCTAAGGTGCCCCGGGAATAGGCGGCTCTCCCCGGGGCCGGGAGTCCTGGGGCACTCGTACCCAGCAGCCCGGCTGCAGGTAGACGCGAGGGCAGGGGTGGAGGCCAGCGTGGGCCGGCCGTGGGGTGAGCGGCAAGCTGGGGAAAGGGGGTGAGGTGGAGCGACCGAGCGTGCCATGCATTGAGCTAGGGAGTCTCTCTCAATTCCACTCCTGGGCTCGGCGTGGGAGCGATGCTTGAGAGGTTGTCTGGGCAAAGATCCGTAGAGGCCTCTCGGGTGTCCGGTTGGCTGGGCTTTGGGCGTCCTCCGGACTGGGCCAGGGGCGGTCGGCACCCGATTTAACGGGCGCCCGGGTGCTCAGCTGTGGGAGTTTTCGGCTGGCCTTCGGCGGAGAATTAGCCGAGGAACCCTAACTTGTATAAAAGCAGAGTCCATTTAAAGTTGGGCTGGATAGCCTCTCTCTCATTGGTTAGGGGGCTTGGAAAAAAGAGACTCGGCGAGCCCTCGCTGTGGTGCTGCCGCCGCCGCCGCCGCCGCCGCTGGAGTTGACTCTTCTGCTCGCACTGCTGCTGCAGCACAAACGTGACTTCCAACATTTTTTATTTATCTTTCCCTTTTCTTTTCCAAGATGTAACTACAGATCAGACACTAAGGACCTTCACGTTTCGCTGATGTAGTTTTTGGAGGAAAAAGGGGGGGAGTGAAGGGCGTCGGTTTTTTTTTTGTGTGTGTGTATGTGTTTCGGGGGAAATTTTCCATTATGAGTGTTTTACTAAAGTGAATTTTTTTTTGTTTGCTTCGTTCGTCTTTGGCTCTTTTTTTTTCCTTCCCAATTTCGGATTTATTTCAAGGCGAATCTGGCTTTGGGGGAAGAGGAAGAAAAGTCGGATTACAAGATCAACCACCACCAACAACAATAAAAACCACCAGGATATTTTTTTGCAAATTTCTGACGGCTTTAAATTCATGAAGCAATTGTCCCCTTTTGCAATCAGCATTTGGATCTCAGAATGAGCAAGGAAAGACCCAAGAGGAATATCATTCAGAAGAAATACGTAAGTGCTCCCAACAACACATCCTTTGACTTGCAGTTTTAAGCAATGGCTGTGAATGTCAAGTTTATAGATAATTCTGCTGCTGAAGGGTTTTAAACACATCGTCCGATAAGGCTGTTTCTTTCTTTTCTGAAAGAGGTCTTTTCAGGCAAAGTCGTGTCTGTCTAGTTTGGTTGAAAAAACAGATTGGTGTAGAGATACCTCAAGTGAATAAATTGACCTCGAATGACACAACCATAATCTAGTTTTAGATGAAAGGCAAGGGATTTTGGTGGAGCTTGGGGTTGGGGGGGAGCTGCGGTAACGTAACTAAACTGCATTCTCAGGCGGATTTGGCCCCATATTGCACTTTGCATGCAAATGAGCCTGTTATTATTATTAATGTTATTTGGAAAATCGTGTAACGCTTGTGTGTTGGAAGCCCTTTAAGTTGCAATCGAGGGTCCGATTATGGCGATCTTCTCTTTGCACTGGCACATCAAATTTAATGTATGTGGTCGTTTTGGCTTATCTGGTTTACAACATAAGCCAGTTGGGAATCATGTTACAGTGAATGCATTTGTTGGGATTGACTTTAATAATGAGGCTGGTTTTGTTTAAAAAATTCATGGTTTCCAGTTTTAAGGGAAAGGGACATAGACTGTGGCTAATGTTTTTAAGTATGTTTCTGAATGCATATGTAAGTGACTACAAATAATTTCCCCTGTTAACGGGGCTTCTGAAATTGGGTGATTATTCAGAGATTTAAATGGTCTGGAATAGTTAAATTTGTTTTGTGCATATTACAGCTACGTTTTGATTGGCATGAGGAGTGTTTTTGTTTTGTGTGTGGTGGCTTTTTTTTTAAGTTTGGGGGGAGGGAGGAAAGAGGGGGACCGAGGGATTAACCAAATATGCACTCGAGTGATTGGTGATTAGCTGAATACTTTAAATCAAAGAACTCATTTTTTTTAAAAGGCCAGATGAACATACATTAGGAATAATGTAATGTTATAAGAAAGTTTTATTTAAGTCGAGTAGACAAATTGGTGTTAATATTTTCCTTTTTTGATCAGTGTGTGTGTAATGGGAGATGACCTTCAGGGCACTGGTTTTTTTGTAAAAAATATATTTAATGGAAAGGCTTGAATGCCTATTCTAGAGCTGATCCTAATCTAGACACGTAAACTTCAACTATGAAAGAAATGCAAGGTAAAATAATCAAGCCCAACTTAAAAAGCTGTTCCATAAAGAATTTAAGAATTAAAATACATCCGCATTGCAGAGGGCTGGGTAGAATGCAAAGGACTAGTTTAAACTCGGGCTGTGGAAACTGCATGGAGACAACCTTGCCTTGGAGCGTGGACGCCTTCCCCGGGCTCGTCCCTTTCTGATGAAGCCACAAAGCAAATGGGGTAGAACTTGGACAAGAACCGCCCCCCCATCCGGACCTCGTTAAGTTGGAGAGCAGCGCGGCGTGGGTTTTTGTGTTGCTGGTGGTCAGCAGATCGTGTCAAGTCGGGGCGTCCGGCCGCAAGCCAGCGGCTGGCTGCGGCCGCGGGAGGCATAGTACGAGTTAACGCTCCGGGAGCGGAGCCCGTGCTCCCGACGAGATCGAGCCGGCTGCGGAGGGGACGGCGCGCCGGGGTCGCGGCGGGCTGGGCCGGGGCTGAGCGGGCGCGCGCGCGGCCTGTAGGGGGCAGGCTCCGGGCTCCGGGCAGGCGCGCAAGGCGGACGCCGGGCGCCCGGGGCTGGCTCGCGGGTGGGTGGGGCGCGGGGGCGGTGCGCCGGGGCCCGGGGAGGGGAGCGGGGCGTGGGCGTGCCGGGGAGGGGGCGCGCGGCGCACAGCTGCAGCAGGCGCCCCCCACCGCGCGCACGGGCGAGCATGGCGGCGGCGGCCCTGCCAGCTTCCCGCGGCCCTGCCCGCCGGCTCCAGCGCAGTCTCGAGAGCAACAGGTTAAGCCGGCGAGACGTCAGCGCGCCCCCTCCCCGCCCCCCGGTTTTCCCCCCGCCGCGCGCCCACACCCCCGCCCTCAGTCCCTCCCTCCGCCCCCCCGCTGCTCCCGGTTCCCGGACGCTGGGGGCCGCGATCTGTTGTCATTGTGACGTCACAAAGGGACGGGCCCGGGTGGAACCTTCCCCTCCTCCTCCGTGACGTCAAAAGTCGGGCGGGAGGTTCCAGGAGCGGAGGGGCTGCCGCGGGAGGAGGGAGCGGAGCGGAGCGGAGCGGAGCGGGGGCGGGGGCTGCCGCGGAGCCCGGCTGCTGCGTGGGAGGAGGAAGAGGAGGAGGAGAATGGGCCGGGCCTCTGCCTTCCGCCCCGAAGCGCAGCTCTTCCCACCAGGTGAGCGCCGGGCGAACCTTTGGTCCCCAAACGAGTGCCACCGGACCTTGCTCTGATTCCACTTAGGGGGTGGGGAGCAGGGACGAGGCGCTTTCTTTCTGCAGCAATGTTTTCACTTCCTCTGATCCAGGTCTTTACTACGTGGTGCTCGTGTGTCCTCACCAGCGCTTTGTTGGAGGACCTTGTGGGTTCGGCCACCTTGTCACTTTAAGTCGTGTTGTGGATGTTTTTCAGGATGTGGCGGGATGCGCTTCAGGGTGATGCTGCATAGCAGCAACTGTTGCCCGTTCTGGAAGCCTTGCAGTACCATGGTGGGGGCTTTTTGCTGTGTCAGTTCTGTGCTCACTGGGCATATTTTTGGGGGGTCTGGACAGAGGGAAGACTTGTCATTGACACATGAACTTAGAAGAGAACAGGACTCTTAAGTCTCAAGGTGTTCTGGGATTAGTTCTTCTGAACAGGAGAACCAGAGGCTCAAATTGAGTCCATTTTCCGTTCTATAAAATGGGAAAAGTAATACCTGCCTTTGCCACTTCGCTAAGTCACCGAGGAGATCATGTGCGTGATCGATGTAAAACAGTGTGCTGCTTCATGTGTAAGGTGGCATTAATATTCAAGCTGGTGGAAGGCAGCATATTTCCTACAGTTGGTCTCAAAAGCCTCAGATGCCTGCTGAGTTGCCATTTAGTTTATTACCTTAGCAAAGCAGAGTTTGGGAGTGATTGTAGATGGTAGGCTTTGGGAGAAATGATTGTTATATTTCATATTAAATGATATCCTTGAGAAACTCATGAATTGCAGTGTAATCCCGTCTTAATTGTGTTGGGCACGATTCCTACTACAATACCTTAAATAACCCAAAACATTTGCCTTTTCAAAGCCCCAATCCATTTGGACAGTGAAAACAGTTGCATGTTTTGCTCTGTGGTTATTTTCTGTATTTCTGTGACTCCACTGGTTGGATATTCCTAGGGAGAATAACAGCTATGATACCCAGGCTTCACAACCATTTGATCTTTGCTTTACAGCAGGTATGAATTCGAAATCAGAAAGAAAATCTCCGCCACGTGAAGATAATGATTCATGCAATTAGCAAGAAAACAAATTACCAGTTGATTTCTAGGACAGTTGAAGCAGAATTTGTAAGTTTTAAGTATCTAATTTTCTGATAAAAAAAGTGCAGTATGATTAAAAACTTGAAAAAGTTTGAATTGTAAGGTTCCAAAGCAGGATTTACTGTAATTGCATACAATTGTAAAGAAAAAGTAGAGGAAACACCAGAATATAGTGGTGGATTTATGAGCTTTGTTTTTAAATTTTTTCCCACTGTTTTACACAAATTGTCCAATCAGGTTATTTTGCAGTTTTGGGGGAAAAACTTGCACAGGTTATTTAATTGCTACATTTTCTCTTTTCTGGGCTGTTCACATGTCTTGCTTTTTACTTGTTTCTAGAAGTGGAAATCCTTGTTCTTTGTCACATTATTCTAGGGTAGAGGCAATTTAGCAGGTATCACTGTGTAGAGACAGTACACAAGGAAAATATAATCAAGTCCTGAATGTGTCAATAAAATTAAAAAGGAAAAATAAATTATGTACAAAAATAATCCAACTTGGGTTATTATTACCTGGGTTATTATCTTATTGTAGGTTAATACCTGACTTGTGTGTCCGTATAGATAGTGGCCCAAACAGCCAACTAGAATTATTTGGTACTTAGAAGGTATAATGGCTGTTTTTCCTCACAATAAGTTAAACCAGTCCCTGTTGCTGGGCTGAGGGCTGTTGACTCACTTTACGTGCTTTGGAAATAACTACAGTGTTAATATTAATGTACATACCCTGCTCCAAAGGTTATTTAAACTTTTCTCCTTTAGCAGGAGAAAATTTTTTGGAGTATGTAACTAGTGTCTAATACAATTCAAAATGGAACTGTTCTCCCTACCCCTCCTTTCAAAGTATGGGAAAGTCCATACTAAACTTAGTAAGTTAAAACACTTGGTAAAGGATAAACTGAAGTATTTTTAATCTGGTGTTTTGCCTCTGATCACAATGGTGTAAGGTCTCGGACTCCTGACGTTGTTATCTGAATTCTCGCTGTGTCATTCTGATCTTTGTAATGTTACTGTTCCAAGTCTTCCCCAAGGTTGCAGTAGCAGCTCTCCTAACCTTCGACCTACCCAACCTACTTGCTCTGTTGGCTGCAAGACATCCTGGTGGATACCCCAGCATGCGGCTCCGGGCCAGTGGGCAGCTCTGGGGTGTGCCTCTGTCCCCTTTGGCTCACACCCAGAAGTCTTGCCAAGTGTCAGTTGTTTGTTCTTAAATCTGGTTATTCCAGTTGGGCTTATTATTGTAATTACAGTTAAATATTATGTCAACCTTGAAAGGAGTGTGAAAAGAGTTTGTTTCTGTGAAAACTTTAAGTTGAATGTTTTGGGAAGACTTGATAAAAGTCAGTCAATTACCAAAAAAATAAGACTGTTAAATTAGATGTGGGCCAGACATTTAAAAGATTTTGGGGAAAATATGTATGGACTGCTCACACATCATTGTTTTGCAAGTGATTCTCTTTTTTAAGAACAAAAGTGAAGTTATGCCCAAACTCCCTCCCCCCAAAATCAGAAAGTGTGATGTAGAACAGTAAATCTTAAAGAAGTCTTAAACTCAGAAATAAGACCATGGCCATGTATCAAAATTTGCAATTAAAAGTAAAATTTGTGTGTTTAAGTTAAAATGTTAAAGAATATGTTCTTTTAAAAAAAATGATTTCTTCGCTGATAAACTCGTTTCCATTAACTAACTGATTCCTATCACCTCTGGTTCTTATACACCTTCCAACTGTATTTAGCCTTCATCCCTCTGTCTAATTCAAGCCACATAACATAGGTAAAATGTGAATCATTTTAAAGTAGTCCTACTGAGGGATTTGTTTTAGTTTTAGATTTAAAAATAATTGTGCCATTCACTGGATAGCAGGGGGCAGGAAGATTAGTGATTTTACACCTAACTCATGGAGTTCAGAAGCTTGTATCTTGTAATCCGGCAACTTTAATTATATTGTCTTACTTATGAGATATTACTGGAGACCTGCTTCAGTGTAAATCCTTAAGCCTACCTGTTAATGAAAATGAGACAAATGGAATCACGGTTTCTTAGTTGCAATCTATTTTTGCTTCTTTCTATCTCTGAGATAACTATGTTCCTGTGACACCCCAACACAAACCTCAATTGCTTTTCCAGGCCCCAGTCTTCATTTTTCGTGTTTGATTTGTCCATAAAGCCTTCCCATTGCAGGTTTCTTTTATTCCAGGAGATGGGAGCTTTGACTTGGTTTTCTAAAGCCGTGATATCTGTCTGCTTTTTTGTAGACAATTTGAGCGAGAGAGTTTTTTTTCTCGTTATGGAACTTCAGTCAATCCTATAGCCTTCTGAAAACCTCAGACTTTTTAATAAGGCTTTTTTTCCCATTCAATTCTGATTCAGAGTAAGATCATTAAAAGTGGAGCTGACCCATCATTTTGCTCTTGGCGGAGTAATCCTGCCCCCTTCCAGGACTTCCTTTTCCTTTCGCTTCTTGCAGGTGGCTTTTATCTTTCTTGTTTTCTTAGAGTCAGGCTGTCTGGGATAGGAAAGGGCCCCTGTTTTCCAGATGCAGATACTGTCCCAGAGGGCAAAGTCTAGGTCATACCTGAGTGAGCAGCCAGAGCTTGACTACAGCTCTGGATCTCTGAGTTTCTTTCCAATTCTACCACTGTATGTCTTGCCACAGATTTGACTATTATTGTGAGGATGCTACCCACCTCTTCTCAGGCTCTCTTTGCCCTTTGAAGAGATGTGCCAGAAGAGCTAGGATTATAAAAAACACTTCCAGATGGCCACACGACACCCACCCCTCTTGAAAACATTGTGAAGAGAGGACCCAGTCAATTCTGAAGTAACCATGCTCAATTATTGTTTCCATAGTGAGTTCACGCGAGAAAAGGCGCTTTTGAGTCCATTTTACAGATGAGAAAACCAAGGCAATAGACTGGCCAGATGCTTAAAGGCTGTATTCCCTCACTTTTTTTTTTTAGTTCAGATAAAATAGAGGTAAAATGATCAGGGTAGCCCCAAAAAGGGGAGAAAAGGTCATAAAAGGGGCTCTTGGCAGCCTTTGGAAAGGCTTTTTTTTTTTTTTGGAGACAGAGTCTTGCTCTGTTGCCCGGGCTGGAATGCCGTGGCGTCAGCCTGGCTCACAGCAACCTCAAACTCCTGGGCTCAAGCGATCCTCCCGCCTTGGCCTCCCAGAGTGCTAGGATTATAGATGTGAGCCACTGCGCCTGGCCTGGAAAGGCTTTTTGCTTGAGAAAATTGCGGAAGTGAAGTCAGTTTCCAAGAACAGGAGTGTGTGTCTCAAGTGCGTGTTAGTGTTCATTGTTTTTTTAAGCGCCAGTTGGTGGAGCTACCCCCTTATCCCCAGCTGCCTTCTTCTTGAGTCATCTTTGGAAGGAGAGCTGAGATCCCAGAATCCCTTGGTACTGGGTCTGTGCAGGTGCCCCCACCACATTCTTGGGGTGTACTTGAGGGCCAATGTGGGCTGCAGAAGTTCTCTATGCTTGCAGAAGCCGGTTTGATTTCCCGAGGCTGTGACAAATCGGCTTCAGTACTGTTCCTTGTGCTTGTATTGTTGCCCCTGACTTTGCAGCTTATGGGACCGTGGGGCACTGGGGAAATCATTTTGCCCTCGGTCCTCACCAGGGGCTGGGCCATCCATTAAACAAAGGGTATCCAGATGTGATAATGAGGCAGCATGAGTAATGGGAACATTATATGTAATTACTCACATAATCATAGGATGTATGCGGGTGTTAGAGAAAGAGGAACCCTACTGGTAGAAGTTCTTGAGAGCTGGTGCTGCCTAAAAGGCCTCAATTGGATTTTGAATTCTAATTTTGTAAGTCTGTCAAGCTCCACCACCCATGAAGAGGAAGGCCGGTGAGCACTGAAATAATGTCAACAGCAGTGTTTTGTTACCATGAATCCTGGAAGGTTAACAAAATGCGTAGCCACAGTTTTGCCCCATGTACTCCCAATAAGGTGCTTTCTGCATTCACATTGTGCCCTTAAATACAACCACCAGGTATTCTTTCCAGCAATATTTCCTTAAGGGGAGGAGTGAGAGCATTGGGTGGTGTGTGTCTGTCTACTAGGAGACCCTCGTTTTCTGGGACAGCAACTCACGTATCTCTCGTGACTGTATTGTCCAGGAGAATATGGAAGACGTTTTGGCACCTGTTTTATTGCACTCTTAAAATCTGGGTGGTTCTTTCTACATTATTTCCTAACCACCATTTTGGTGCAGGCTGGGTCTACAATGGTTGAGTGTATTATCTCTTGGTTCTCATTTCTGCCAGCTGGTAAAGTGTTTGGTGCCTGTGGGGGCAGAAACAGGTGCCAGGAGGAAATGAGAAGGGATTAGAACTGAGCATGTGTTTCTTGCATTTATTCCTTCCATCATAGATTTGCAGAAGGGAGCTCAATGAATGCTTATTCTGTTAAGCAGCAGAGTTGTGTGCTGTGTATGTGTGCTTTACGACTGGTACTGCATGGACTTCAGTAATGAAATGCCTCGAATTTGGACAGGCTTGTTTTGAATTTATGGGGTACCTCTGTGGCTATGGACAGGGTTGGGAGTGTGAGCCTAGTTCAAGTTTGGCCCTGTGTTAAACTGGCTGTGTGACCCAAGGTAAGCTACACAACCTTGCTGAGCTACTTCCTAATCTGAAAAACTTGTTCCATGCACTTAACAGGCCTGTTGCTGTGAGAGTCAGGGAAATTTTTGACGTGAAAGCACTTTGTAAACTGCATACCGATGCACAAATACTCAAGGTATTATTACACAGTTGGAAATCACCAACCTGGAGACATCAGTCTTGCCTGCGGCCTTCCTAGCTGACTCAGAAATAAATGAATCAAATGAATTCTGCACTTTGACTCTTAAAAAAAACAAGTGAATAGCAAGTAGCAGATTCACTTTGGGATACAGAACAAGACTTTAAGGATTAGAAGGTGATGTAATCACCACCCACCACTATTCCCCTCCCATGTTTGGTCGTATCTTCTGTATCAGCCAACACTTGTCTCCAAACATGTCTTGGTGGTAAATTAGAGGGATAGGCTGAGAATTAAGGTTAGAGTGGCACTGAACCTGTGCACTAACATGTTTAACCAAAGAAGAAATAGTCCTCGAAATTGAAAATCTGTCCTCACTGCCTGCTGGGGGGCGGGGCGGGGCCGGGGGTGGGAAGAAAATCTGATCATGGTCTATGGCCTTCCGGATCAAGTCTAAATCAAGTTTGTTCTCAGCACAACATAAAAAGCTCTTGCTCTACCCTGGGCTTATCTCACCTCCCATCCATACTTCACACATCCCAGGCTTTAGCTGAATCCAGCATTTTTGCCTTTGCACAACCCAGATCCTCTACTTGCTCAGTGAATGCCTGAGATGCCCACCACGCCTGCCTGGAGAGCCTGCCACTCAGCTGTCGCACGCTTTTTCTCCCTGTTGGCTGGTCTCCTCACGCCACACCTTACTTCTGGGTGCTGGAGTTATTTGTTTACACATCTGTCTCCCAGTTAACCCCAGAGAAGTAGGGGCTGAATTTGGTTATGGGTCACTGTTAATATCTAATACTTTTATACAGTTAAGGAATTTTCGAGTTAAAGCTTTTGGTGGAGTTAATCGAATACTACCTCGTAATGGGAGGGAATTGGTATGGATCTAGTGGAAAAAGATGGACTTACCTAATCAGAATGTAGACACTTGATTCTACAGCTGAGAGTTCTTGAGGTGTCTAGCACTGCTGTAGGTTGCACATTTTATCCAGTGCCTGGTAAGATAGGAAGTCCTCTCTGTTAACTGCCTTTGGATGGGTCTTTCTAAGATGTGGGTTCTCAGTTATCCAGGGTAAGTGCAATAATTGATTCATATTCATGGAAAAATAAAATCCACCTGTAATCCCCTTACCTAATGAAGCCAGCAGCATTTTCCCCTTGTGAAAATGGGGTTTTTGCCTTATAAGAAATCATTCAAATCAGGCAAGTATTCAGAGATAGAAATCATTGAAATCACATACCAGATACTCCTCCACTTGGAGATACGTAGTTTAATGTATATCTATGTGGGCTCATACTCTTTAAGTGCTGTATTTTTTGTTACCTGTTTTTTGCATTCACATCAAAATACAATGATTATTAATGGCTGCAAGGCACTCAGTTGGCATATAGCACAGTTTTCTTGACCTGTCCCTTCCAGGCTTTTTCACAGTTTTAGGGCTGTTGTACAACATGATATGTGCAGCTCGCTTTACGGGTATCTTTTGCTACTTAACTCCAAATTCTTCAGTGTGAAATTACTGAGTCAGCAGGGCTGGTGTTTATGTTCTGATCCCCTTGTAGCACATTGCTTTCTTGGAGGGAGGCTATACTAATTTACAGTCCCACAGGTAGTGCGTGTTAGGCCAGCGGGTTTGTTTGTTTGCTGGCTTTTAAAAACCAATACGGGCATTTGTAACGAGTAGTAAAGATGTCAGTTGAGTTTTATTTAAGTTTCTATTTTCTTCTGTGTCCTCTCTCAGGGCATTTAGAACAAAATGAGATAAGATATGTGAAAGCACTTTGTAAAACAAAATTGCTGTAAGAACACAATGCGTTATTAGTGAGAACAGATCTAGGAGTGAAGGGAAGGGAAGAGTGTGTATAATTGTACAATTTTTTTTTTTCATATTTATGAAATGCTTTTTGGTGAGGACATGTGGATACTTAGGTAATAAAGATGACCCAGAATCACATTGTTTTCACCTGTGATTTCAGCCTTCTTTGTAAGGTGGGCTTTTTATGGTTACAAAGGTCCCTTTTGTGGTTCAGGTAGATACAGCTGGTATTCTTTGCTTGCTTACCACATTCTGACACTGTGTTAGGTGTCTGGAAATATGACATTGCTCTTATCCTAAGGGCATTTGCAGTTTAGTTGGCAGCAGGGATGCAAAACACTGTGAGAAAGAGAGCACTGGCTTTGAAGTCAGACTGAAGTTGAGGCTCTCTTTACATATTGGGTGATCTTGGGTACGTCACTTCACTGTCTAGGTAGGTCTTAGTTTATTCATATATACAATGGGGAGAATTATACCTTCATTATTGGTCTCAAGGTCAGTTTGGGGGAGGCAGAATCAAATTTTAACGCATGAAGTGCTTTATAAATATCTAGACCATGTTATTCTGATAAGTCCTACGGGTCTTTGTGGCTGTAATTCTCCAAGAGCAAGATTGCAGAGAAAACAGTGTTTCTGGGTCATCTTTGCTGATTGTAGTATATCAAGGTTGTCTGAGGAAGAGGATAGAAATTAAAATAGTATGGATGCATAGCACTTTTTCTTCTCATCAAGGCTTGCTTTTTCTGCCTAACTTATGGAAAAATGCAGTGTTAATCTCTTTACACCCAGACACACTTTTCTATTGATGGGATTTTTCTCTCTTTTTCTCCCCTAATGTAAGAAGATGAGGGTAGTGTCACAGTGGGGCTAAGAGAGGTAGCATTGCTTTTTATGTTTAAGAACATACTTTTGAATGAACTATTGTGCCTTCCTTTTTCGTTCTCCAGTCAAGATGTCCCATTAGAGATCAGGTGGAACCTAATGTTTATTGGTTTTGCCTAAATTGCCTCGTTTTCCATTCTTATGCTGCACAGAGCACTAAAGCTCCGTTTGTTCTATTTTCATTTTTTTTTTTTTACTTACAAGAAACAGCATTTTTTTTTTTTACTTATTAGAAACAGCATGTTCCATTTTCAGCTTGTAATAATGTCTTGATATTGAAGGATGAAAGAGCTCACGTGACTGTGGAAGGTATTTAATAAGGAGTCATGGTCTGGAGTCCCAGTCACATTGGTAGCACATGGTTTTCATCTGCCTTGAAGGGCTTCAGTTATATTGTCTTGCCTTGCCAGAGCTGTGATGTCACAAAACTGGGCCCTCCACACATGCCATGTGACTCCTTTTCAAACTGACGCTTCTCAGTGGTACAGGCCACTGCCTGTGATAGATGCCCAAGGAATGGTAGACTTGGTTTCTTAATCTTTTGAAGATCTTGATGTGTTTGGTATGGCTCCTTCCAGCGCAGTTAGGAAAGGGGCTGGAGACTCCAGTCTTATTAAGGAGTCTGATTATTTTAGTGGGTTCTGTTTAACATTCGATGGGGTTCCACCTGTTCTTCAGCCTTTTTTTTCTTTAATTTCAGCATATTATGGGGGTACAAATGTTTAGGTTACGTATATTGCCTTTGCCCTACCCAAGTCAGAGCTTCCAGTGTGCCCATCCCCCAGATGGTCCGCACCGCACCCGTTAGCTGTGTATATGTCCATTTCCTTAAATTTTTAAAAAAGCTAATATTAATACAAGTCCTATATGTTCCTTTTTTGTATACAATGCAAAACAAAAAGATAAAACAAAATGAAACAATCTTGTGCAAAGTTGCAAATCAAGTTACTCAAGGCCAAAAGGATTCAGTTCACAATCCTTTCCAAAGGGCATTCATGATCCTAAAATAAATCTTTGAACTATGAGGGA
>CAUYSK010001749.1:0-39776 GCA_963575035.1 Avahi laniger | reverse complement strand
AGAAAGAAATGATCTGGACAACTAAAAATATATATATAGAAAAAATTAGCCAGGCATGGTGGCGCATGCCTGTAGTCCCAGCTACTCGGGAGGCTGAGGCAGAAGGATTGCTTGAGCCCAGGAGTGTGAGGTTGCTGTGAGGTAGGCTGATGCCACGGCACTCACTCTAGCCCTGGCAAAAGAGTGAGACTCTGTCTCAAAAAAATAAAAAATAAAAATAACTGGGAATATACTTCACCAAGAAGGTGAAAGATTTCTAGAAGGAGAACTATAAAACACTGATAAAATATATTGTTGATAACAAAAACAAATTGAAAAACATCCATGCTCATAGATTGAAAAAATCAACATTGTTAAAACATCCATATTGCCCAAAGTGATTTATAGATCCAAAGCAATCCCCATCAAAATACCAATGTCGTTTTTCACAGATGTAGAAAAATAATCCTAAACTTCATATGGAACCAAAAAAGAGCCTGAATAGCCAAAGCAATACTGAGCAAAAAGAATAAATATGAAGGTATCATATTACCTGACTTCAAATTATACTTCAAAGCTGTAGTACCCAAAACAGAATGGTACTGGTGTAAAAGTAGACACATAGACCAATGGAACAGAATAGAGAACCCAGACATAGAGTCATATAGCTACAACCAATTGATTTTCGACAAAGCAGGCAAAACACACTTGGGAAAGGATGCCCTATTCAATAAATGGTGCTGGGAAAATTGGACAACCATATGCAGAAGAATGAAACTGAAATCCCTGTCTCTCACCATACACAAAAATTAACTAAAGATGGATTAAAGACTTAAGTATAAGACCCAAAACCATAAAAATTCTAAAAGAAAATGTAGAAAAAACTCTTCTGGACCTTGGCCTAGGCAAAGAATTTATGGCTAAGACCCGAAAAGCAAATATAGCAATAACAAACATGAAAAAATGAGACTTCATTAAACTGAAAAGTTTCTGCACAGGGTAGGAAGTAATCAACAGAGTAAATAGACAGCCTACAAAATGGAAGAAAACATTTACAGACTGTATGTCTAACAAAGGGCTAATATCCAGAATCTACAAAGAACTCAAACAAATCAGCAAGACAAAAACAAATAACCCCATCAAAAAATGGGCGAAAGACATGAATAGATTTTTTTTCAAAAGAAAAATAAACAAATGACCAACAAACATATGAAAGTATGTTCAACTTCACTGATCATCAGGGAAATGCAAGTTAAAACCACAGCGAGATACCACTTTTTCCCCTGTCAGAATGGCCATTATTAAAAAGTTAAAAAACAATAGACGTTGGCACAGAAGTGGTGAAAAGGGAACACTTATACACTGTTGGTGGGAATGTAAACTAGTACAATCTCTATGGAAAACAGTGTGGAGATTCCTCAAGGAACTAAAAGTAGACCTACCATTGGATCCAACAATCCCACTACTGTGTATCTACCCAGAGGAAAAGAAGTCATTTTATAAAAAAGACAAAAGACACCAGCACCCAAATGTTTATCACAGCACAATTCACAATTGCAAAGATTTGGGATCCACCTAAGTGCCCATCAGTTGATGAGTGGATAAAAAAAAAGTGAGATTATACACACACACACACACACACACACACACACACACACACACCATGGAGTAGTACTTGTCCATAAAAAGTAATGAAATAATGTCTTTTGCAGCAACTTGGATGGAACTGGAGACCATTATCCTAAGTATGGTGTCTCAGGAATGGAAAAACAGATGCATATGTTCTCACTTATAAGTGGGAGCTAAACCAGGGATATATGAGATCATAAAGTGGTGTAATAGACTCTGAAAACCAAGAAGGAAGAAGGAGGATGGGAGGGGATGAGGGATAAAAATCCACTTATTGAGTACAACATACACTATTCTGGTGATGGATATATTAAAAGCCCTGACTTAGAATTATACAATTCATCCATGTAACAAAAACACTTGTACTCCCTAAATCTATTGAAATTAAAAAAAACCTATCTATGTAATATGTATGTGAAGACTACATAATCTATAACCAAATTCAAGATAAAACAATATAAGAATATAAGTACCAGTGCAAAACAAGAGAATCAATGTTATCTTTCCACCACATAGCCTAGAGTTCCAGTTCTGCCATTTCCTGGTCCTGTAACCTCAGGCAAGTTATTTAACCTCCTATATCCCATTTTTCTCATCTGTAAATTGGGGATAAAACTGTACCTATGCTACAGGCTTGTGGAGCCGAATCAATGACATGCATATGATGAACTTAACACAGGGCTTTGCATGTAACAAGTACTCAGGAAACGTGAGCTGTGGCTGTTAGTGTAGCACATTGATGTAGCTACACATCAATGATCAACCAGTTCCTGCTCTACATGAAAGGTAAGCATACTGATTATCAGAAGAGAGACATTCTCTTTTTCTCCTAAAAGGAAGGCAAGCCTCCAGGGATTGCATTAAGAAGAAGGTTTGAAGGAATCCACTCATTTCTTTCCACCTGTGGACGGCACAGTGTCATTGCTACCCAAGGAGCAATTCAGCCCCAGCTGCCTGACCCAGTTTCCTTAACAGTTGTTTTCAGACCAGCTGGCCAGGCACACCTGGAGAGAAACTACCGTCTGCCTGGCATATACCCTGGGACTTCCTTGTGCTGGTCTCTCTGTGATTTTTTGTCCGCAAAAGGAGGCACAGGGCCAGGAAGAGTAAGCTGGGACCAAAGTCAGTGGTCACAAAAAGCAATGACATCTGATGATCACTAAGACTTATTGTTGAAGAGTTTTCTAAAAACTAGTAATTGTCATTAAAGCAAGTTTCAAAGAATAAATCTCAGATTTTCCAGCTGTTCTCCATACAGAATTTGAGAATGATGACAGCTTATGCACTTGTTCTAGATATTTCCAATGTTAATCTTTTAAATAAAAGGAAAGATCAGATTGTATAACTTGATGAGCACTGATTTTGTCTCATAGGCAAACAAACTTGACAATTCAGGTTTACATAGCAGCTATTGGATATTAATATTTTCTTTCCTTCACATCCAAACTGCAAGAAAAGTAAATATATATCTTTATCCAACACACTGAATTGGCTGAACCTACAAAAGCATTTGAAATCATTAGAAAGTGTAGACTCTAGAGGTACTAAAAGCAAAGTTGGCTGCCCCATGTCAATAAACTCCAGGATTTAACAGTTGGCTGCATTCAAGTTAATGGGCCCCTAGATAACAGATGCTGGTATCAAGTGCCAAGCAAAAGGTTCACAAGACAGTCATCTTGGCAGTTGAGATGTGCCCACAGCAGACATCAAGTCCAGCTCCTGGAGCACTTTGTATCTTCATCACCTCTAAAAGTCTCTGAATACTAGCAAATAGCAAAGGAAAAATATCACTACCCAAAAGACCCTGGAAAGTAACAACAGCTTTGCAGTCACATTTGTCACTTCACCGACACATGCAAAGGAGCAATGGAGAGAGAAGGACCCCAGAGGAATGAAATTGTACTGTGCAATTTTTTAATGTGGCAAAACTGGAGAATCCTGAGGAAGAGAAGTACAGTGCTCCAGCCTGGCGTGCAGTGATTGGGAAGATGGAGGTGGGGTTCCTTGGAGAAGAAGTTTGTGGTCAGTCATGAGTTTGAGGGGCAGAATCTCTAAAAGACGAACCGTACAGATGTGGCTTCAGATGCTGTGTGTCTGAAGGTTTGTGTGGGCACAGCACGGAAGGAAAACCTGGGGGTGTCCGTGTGCTTACAGCATTGTCTTTCAATACAGATGGACGAGCCGAGGGGCAAAGGTTCACTGAGCACCTATGACTTGGAGAGATCGAGAAAATGAAAAAGCACAAAATCAGTTGCTGCCCTGAAGAAAATAATAAGCAAGTGGGTTGGGGGGACATATGTATGAGAAACAAAACCAAGTGTACAAGGCGGAGGCACAGGAGGACCTCATGGCTGTGAACCAACACCCAAGGACTGAAGAAAACTTCACCAATGTGTTCTTCATTCCCTCATTTGGGCCACTAGAGATTCCCTGAATCTGCAAGATAATTGTTTTTGTTTGTATGAGAAGATCATCAGTCACACAGACGTGGAACCTCAGTGAGGAGGTGAGGTCTCCCGTACTGCGAGCCCAGGGCACTCTTCTCAAATTCTCCCAAGCAGCCGTTCAGTAAGCACCCTCGTAAGTCATTCCTAACGTGGTCTGAGCTCCCGCTTTGACCTCAGAATTAAATGCCATGCATGACACCACTCTGGAAAGAGCATGAAAAAGCCTACAGAAAAAGATTAACAGTCAGTAAATCTTATTCTCTTTGCCAATATGATGTTGTCTTAATAAGTTCAGGCACCACTTCAAAAAAAAAAAAAGATGTTGTGCTGTTACAAATGTATAAAATGAAAGAGCACAGCGACCTGTTCAGTTTAACAAAGCTGTGGACTTAAGGAGGCTTTAAAATGAAATGTGACTGATGCTGGTTACATCCCCTATTTCACCCCAAATCTGCTACACAATGAATGCAGAGGTGAAATTTCACTTCCTCCAGCTGTGGGCTGCCTTTCAGATGTGGTACCAATCATTTATACCTTGTCCTTCTGGAACTGATTAGTAACTAAAGAACACTTAGAATGAACCCTTCAACAAATTCCATCCATACAGGGACTTTTTTGTTAAAATGAAAATATCTAAATTTATCAGTCATTTAAGCCCCAGTAAAATCTGCAATAGTGAGAATGGGGGTAAAATCCAACTGGCTTCTGTTTCCCGCCCAGCTGCCACCCTCACGCTGAGACGGGAGGGCATGTGCAGGGCAGCAGAAGGTTAGGTAGCCCCACTTCCTGAGCAGGGATGGCGAGGGCCGGTTCCTCACCCCTGCCACAGCAATCTGGTTCAATCTCCGATGACAGGCTGAAAGACAGGTGCATTTACCCAGAGCTTCCTGGAAATCCTGCCTCTGTTTCAAAAGTCCTCACCAGAATTGTCCACACATATACAGCTGCCACCTGGCTCAGGCCGTTCCTTTAACCTCACAATGATTGAGTTTCTCATTTCAATGTATTTTCTGACTCAAAAGTTACTTGTTTTCCATCTGGCAGAGACTGGCCAACTGAGGAGATAAAAATTTCTAGGTGTGAGCAAGGTAGATTTGAAGTGGCATACACCTCAGAGCCCACCTTGGTACATGATGCTGGACAACCAGAGTAGGATGCAGGTCCTGGATACTGAAGGAGAGGAGCCAATCAGAGGTCAGAAATGTGAATGGCCAATGGTTGATCAGAACTGTGAGTGGGTCAATGGAGGGGTCAGAAACATGAACGGGCCAAGGGGAGATCAGAAATGTGAATAGACCAACAGGTGGTCAGAAATGTGAATGGGCCAATAGGAGATCAAAAACATGAATAGGCTAATGAAAAGTCAGAAATGTGAATAGACCAATGGGTGGTCAGACACATGAATGGGCTGATGGGTGCTCAGAAATGTGAATGCGCCAATGGGTGGTCAAAAATGTGAATGGGCCAATGGGAGGTCAGAAACATAAATAGACCAATGGGTGGTCAGAAATGTGAATAGGCCAATGGTTGGTCAGAAATGTAAATGGGCCAATCAGAAGTCAGAAGTATGGCAGAAAGAATGGCTCAGAATGATGGAGTCCAGGGGAAGCTCATCTCTCTTGCTTAAGAGCCTGGAGGGAGGTAGGGGTGGAGGAGGAGAAACCATGAGGAGTGCCAAACTGAGAGAGAAGAGAGAGGGCCTTTCCTAGAGCCACCCTGCCTTGTCCCTTCCAGTGTCACCTGCACGTACACACTGGCCACACCCCAAACTTCTCCTAGAGCTTGGAGGGGTCTCAAAGGTCACTGCTTTTCACGAGCAGCCTGGCTTTTCTCTAAATTGCTTTTGTTTGTTGTCTCTATGAGAATCATTTTATAACATAAACAGATACCATCATGTCCTAATTCAGGCACTTTTCAAACTCTTTTTCAAGCCACAGATCACTCCAATCAAGAAAGATCTTACTAAGTCCAAAATGCAGGGGCAACTCCTTCGTTGGAGCACAGTGAGGCACAGAGCCCAGCTCAGTCACTTCCTTGCCCACCTGGTCCCCCTCCCACAGTAAGCTCAGAGAAACCTCTATTCAAGTTTCCAGATTTAAAGAATCTGGGATTCTTCTCTGTGAGGGTGGAGACCAGGTATGTCCAGGTGAGACAGAAATTCTATGATGTGCCAAAGACTGGAAAAGCCCAAGATGGGTGCTATGGTTTGAATGTGTCTCCCAGAGATCATGTGTTAGGCACTTAATCCCCAATGCACAGTGCTGGAAAGTGGGGCCTAAAAGAGGTAATCAAGCCATGAGAGCTCCACCCTCATGAATGGATTAATGTTATTTTTACAGGATTGGGTTAATTACCTTGAGAATGGGCTTTTTATAAACACAAGCTTCCTCTTCTCTCTTTCTCTGACTCTCTCCTGCTCTCCCTGCTTCTGCCATGGGGGGGATGTAGCAAGAAGACCCTCACCAAATAGTGGCACCATACTCTTGGACTTCCCAGCCTCAAGAACTGTAAAAAAACACATTTCTTTTATTTCTTTTACCCAGTCTCAGGTATTCTGTTCCAGCAACACAACACAGATTAAGAGGGAAATTTTATGCCAAGAAGTGGGGCTATTACTATAACAAATACCTGAAGTGTGGAAGCAGCTTTGGAACTGGGTAATGGGTAGAGGCTAAAAGAATTTAGAAAAGCAGGCCAGAAAAGAGCTGTAAATGGCATATTAAGGGTGAGTCTGGGAAGGGCTCAGAAGAGGAGAGCTATAGGGAAAATCTGAGGACAGTGAAAACTATTCTGATGAGATCTCAAATGGAAAAGAAGAATATCTTATCAGAAACTGGAGTAAAGGACCTCCTTGTTATGAAGGGCAAAGAAGTTGGTTGGATTGTGTCCATGCCGGAGGGCTTTATGAAAGGCAAAATATAAGAGCAATAAATTAGGATATCTGGCTGGAGAAATTTCTAAGTAAAATATTGAAGGAGCGATGTGGCTACTTTTAACCACATACAGTGAGATGCAAGAGGGAAGAAATGACTTAAAGATGAAAGTTATCATTTAAAGAAAAGGCAATGGAAAGGTTTTGAATATTTGTAGACTGGCTATGTAAAGAAGGAGAAAGCATGTTTGGGAGAGCAAACAAAGAGTTTGGCCAAGCAGCTGTTTGCTAAGGAGATTGGCATGAGATCATCAGAACAATGGGAGAACAACCCCAAAGGCATTTCAAAGATCTTCAAGGCTGCCCCTCTCATCACAAGCCTAGAGCTCTAGGAGGGCAGAATGGTTTCAGGGAACAGGTCCAGGCCACTCTCCAGGGCTCACTGCCTGGAGCTGCCTTCAATCTGTACTCCCATGTCCCAGTGCAGTGCTCCTTAGCCACCCAACCCTTAACTCAAGTAGGCCTAGGTGTGGCTTGGCCTGCCACTCTGGGAGGTACAGACTGTGAATCTTGGCAGTATCCATGTGGTGCTAATTCTGCAGGCATGCCGAATGCAAGAACGGTGGGTCCATGGCTCCCTACACCTAGATTTCAAAGGATATTGCAGACAGCCTGGGGGCCCAAGCAGAGACTGGTTGGAGGGGCAATGCCAAGCAGAAATGTGGGGCCAGAGCTACCACAGAGTCCCCACTGGGACAATGCCTAGTGGAGCTGTGAGAGTGGGGCTGCCCCAACAGCCCCAGAACTGTAGAGCTAGGAGAACTACAGGCATGAGATTCTAACAGATCAGAGCTTCTGGGCAGACTAAACCAGAAAAGCCACAGGGGCAGGAGTGCCTAAGGCCTTGGGGCCCAACCCCCATCCTGGTGTGCTCAGGATGTGGGATATGGAGTCAAAGGAGAGTATTCTGGAGATTTAAGACCTACTGTTGTTTTCCATGTAGGGTTTTGGACTTACTAGGGACCAATTACTCTTTTCTTCATGCCTGTTTCTCCACTTTCGATTGAGAATGTCCGCACCACTGTATTTTGGAAGCAAATAACTTGTTAATTTTACGGGCTCACAGCTGGAGAGAAATTTGCCTCAGGATGTATTGTGCCTTGAGCCCTGCCCATATCTAATTCAGATGAGACTCTGGGCTTTGGACTTTGGAGTTGATTTTTGAATGAGTTAAGACACATTTAGGACTGTTGGGATGCAATCAATGTACTTTGCATATGAGAAGCACATGGATTTTGTGGACCACGGTTGGGCAAGTGGACAGGCAGGTAGAATGTTCTGTTTGAATGTTTGTGCTGGAAACTTAATCCCCAGTGCAACAGTGTCAGGAGGTGGAGCCTGATGAGATGTCATTAGGTCGTGAGGCCTCTGCCCTCATGAGTGGATTATGCTGTTTTCTTGGGAGTGGGTTAGTTATCGTGTGATGGTTTGTTACAAACATGAGTGTGGCTCCTCCTGCTCTCTTGCTCTGGTGCTTCCTCACCCGTCTGCTTTCTGGGGACGACACGGCAAGAAAGCCCTCACTAGATGTTGGCACCATGCTCTTGGACTTCCCAGCTTCCAGAACTGTGAGAAATAAATTCCTTTCTTTATACATTACTAGGTGCAGATATTCTGTTATAACAACACAAAATGCACTGCAACAGTTGGAGAAGACTTTGGGGCTAGGAAATGGACAAACTTTTGAGAGTGCTGTGAAAACTCCTTCAGATATACCTGACGGATTTTTATTATGAACTGAGCAAATTCCATGGTCTTTCATTATTAGAAATTCAGAATTCAGTGGGGTTTTTTGCCCCCAGAAAATATATTTCTTACTTTATGTCTGTCAACAAGGAAACACGATACACTCTCTAGAAAGTCACATTACATTTGAAAGTGGCATTCCACACTGCAGAGTCCCCCTTTAGCTCATAATCAATATTCCCATTCATTATTCTTTTGCATGTTGAAAATGGTGCCATGTTACTAAGGTAAAAGAAACACGCCCCACATAGGGCACAGCTATTGTCTGATCCCACTGCTGTGTCGTGGTATTCCTACCCAAGGGTTCCGGGTTCACTGTTCTCTGCCAGGGCAGCCCTGTTCTCCTAACCATCCAGGTTGTAACCAGGAACATCTCAGCTGCATTCACCACCTTCCAGGCTCCCCCAGCTCTGTCTACTCTGGTCCGTCCTGCACACCACTGGCACATTCGTCTTCCTAAATCACTGCTTTTGTTGTGTCAGCTCCTTCTTTACAAAACTTCAAAGGCTCCGCATTACTTATGGAATAAAGTCCAAATTTCTTTCACACCCCTGCACAGCTTAGGCCATTTTTTCAAAAAGTATCTCCTGGGCCTAACTAAACTTCAATGCTGCCAACGTCTCTCCCTCTCTCAGCTTTTTTATAAGTGGGCTTGTGTGGTGCCTTGAGAGCCTCCTTCTTCTAACTGGCTACTCTCTGCCATGAACTCTCCCACTCTTTCATTTACTCTTTAAATGTGGGGAGAAGGGGCTCCTTGACATTTAGTGTAGCCCCACTTCCCACAGATAGGAGTTTGCGAGGGTTGCTGTAAAGTACCACAGACTTGGTGTCTTGAGCAACAGAAATGTGTTGTCTTACAATTTTGTAGGTCCAATTCTGTAGTCCAAGGTCAAGGTGTCTGTAGACCCAGCTCCCTCTGAGGGCTGTGAGGAAAGGACCTATTCCTTTTTGTTGATTGTCTTCTCCCTGTGTCTCTTCACGTTATTGTTCCTCTATGTGTGTCTGTCTCTGTTTCCAAATTTCCTTTTTTATAAGGACAGAAATCACAGTGGATTAGGCCCCACCCTTCTCCAATGTGACCTCCTCTTAACCAATGACGTCTGCAATGACCCAAGTAAGGTCACATCCTGGGGCCCCAAGGGTTAGGACTTGAATATGGAGATATGGGATGGACACAATCCAACCTGAAACACTCCCTACATCCCAAACTCAGGAACTCCATTCCCAGTGATTTGCAGGGTTTTACCTCAGAAAGGTTCCTCCGTCACCAAAGATGTACATGTCTCGACAAAAGTCACAATCTCCTCATGAACAATGTCTTATCTCAACCATTCCCGCTGCTGTTAATGGCCCACATTCTCTCGTCATCCCTGGTTGAGACTTCAAAGACGATGCCTACTTCTCCCCTTGCATCGCATTTTCCTCTTCTCTGTTCTCTATTCCTCAGACCTCTGAGCTCTCCTCTGCTCAAAGATCAATTACTAACCTTTTGGATATATACTTGCTTTTTACTTTTTCTCATCCTCTAAACTCATCCCTTTCCTACCCCCCTATTGAAAGTATGTCTTTCCATTCTTTGTCTTTTGAAATCAATTTCTGGTCTTCCAGGAAGTCTTCAGGGCCTGCCCTGTGGAAGAGCTTCTCTCTGCCTGGAATCCCTGAAAGGTTTTTGTGTCTGCCTAACATAGCTAGTTCTTGTCCTATTGCCTCGATGTACACTTTTTCCTGTAGCTGTGTCTTCTCTCCCAGCTCTTTTGTAAGCTCTCAAGAGGAGGGATCATATCTATCATGGCTTTGTACATCTCAGAGCATGGTGACTTCTGCTCAGGAGGTATGCAGTCATTGTTACATGAGGCAGTGATGGAGACACTGATGGCATCAGATGAAGTATCATTGGGAGGAGGGAAGTTTGACCCACTGTGTTCCCTCAGAGCAGGTGATGGCTGTCCCAGGCTCTCTCTTCTTTGCTAACTTTCCTTCTCAACCTCCTCCAGCCCCCATTAAATGCAGATCTTTTAAGATTTCATCTTGGGCTCTCTGATCTTTTTCCCAGACTCATAAACCCATATTTCAAATCATTAGTGGATTATTTTCATATTAATATTTCACCTAAATATGACATGTCAGAACCCAGCTATCCCTCTTGGGCTTACCTGTGGGAGCTAATCCAAGTCTTTCTTCCCTCTTCCCTGTCCCAGGGCCCACTGTCCCCAGCCCTGCACCCCAGGGCTCAGAGATAGATAAGGAGCCCACTGCTACAGCAGGATAATGGTGTCTTTCCAAATTTGGCAGGGGAGAAATGGCTTTTCTTCTGTATATTTCCTTAATCTTTCATATCTGCGAGCAGTAGCAGAAAATCGTGTGATCAAACAAAAAGCACATGCAAATTCAGTGGAACACTCAGGATTAGTGCACCAGCTTTTTTTCGTAGACCCCTGTTCTCTGAGTTTTGCTCTTACATTGGCTACAAATAATCAGATCAGATGTGATGAAGACTCTGTAACCTTGAAGTTGGAGACATGGGTTCCAGTCCTGACTCTGCCACTTTCCAGCTGGGGAACTGGAGACAAGTCTGTGAAAGCTTCTAATGCTAAGCATTCACTTTCTGTAGTGAGGGTGCATGCTCTGCCTCCCAGATTTTCTGTGAGGAGCCAGGGAGATGTTTAGACCGGCGCAAAAAGCGCTGCTCGGGAACAGCAGCGCCTGGTGCAGAGAAAGAGTGAAGTCAGTTTTCCAATAACACTAGTTTTGAACACAGAAATTTGTTCTAGGGCAATTAATAGATTAGGCATGAGGTAAATTTGGTGTTTTCGTCTTTGATATTTCCTCTGCAGGAAACATTAGATGGACACAAAAAAGAAAATGCAACCAGCTAAAAAGAACCACACAAAACATGGCACACATGCACACACCTCCAAGCCCACCTACTCCATCTTTCACCACGTGCTGTCGTGAGCTACACCCACACCCTTGTGGCATCACAACCATCAGATCAATTCCAAGCACTTGCACATGTCACAATAATGCATGAGCTGTGACGCTCCCCTGCCAGCTCCCCACACAAACACCAGGACTTTCTTAGGTGCAGTCCCACGTAAGTTGTAGCATTTTTGTGTTTCCTGGCCATTTAACACAGGAAAAGCTATGTTAATGTTTTGTCAAGTTCTCAAGTTTTTGTTAATGTGTCGCTGATGAGGTTTTGAGTGTCGACCTCTGTTCTTCCATAAAGCCCCATGGCTTTCATTGCATGGCTTGGCATGGTGCTGTGGCTTGCAGACATGCCACAGTCCGGCATTTGGGTCAAACTAGACCCAGTTCAAATCACCATTTTACACAGCTGGAAAATGAGAATGGTATGCTTGTCTCATAGGAATATTGTGAAGATGAAATCAGATGGCATGAAAGTCTCTAACCCAGGATGGGATATTCTGTGCTGTAGGGATTTGAAAGGTTTTCCAGGTGTGCATGATGGAATTCATCATGGGCTGGAAAAGCAGCCAGCCTTCCCAGGGCACTGTGTCTTGAATGAAGTTTGGAAACATCTGTGCTGGAATCTGTCTGGAGTTGGAAAAGAGAAAGGAAAACTAAGCCTATAATGCCTCAGAGGGTGACAGTTGCTAAAGGAAATTTGCTTCTTCAGTTGTATGTACTTTTAGGTTGAACAGATACCTTTGAGGTGGGCTCAAAAGTCCAGTTATAAAATAAATGAGTTGCTCTAGGATGAATTCAGTAAATTTCTACTGGTCAACGTTTAAGTTTTAGAAAATACCCTATAAAATGTGTGAATAAATCCTAAATCCATTGCTTCAGGGAACAAATTGGTGCAACATTGTTGTACAGTTACAAAAATATTTATCTTTTTCTGAACTTATCCAATGACTGATTCACATATTAATTCAGCATATACTTCTGTTGCGTCTATTCCTGTGAAAACTGCAAGCTAAGCACTAAGAATACACACATTAGTAATTTATGCAACATATTTTCAAGGAAATCGTAGTGAGAAGACAAACATACAATGACAGTAATAAAGATTAGAAAGGAAAAATGCCATAGGAGGCTGTGAGGGGCACTGAGGAAACAGACAGGAGACTGGGCGCTGGGCTAAGGAGGAAACAAGGAGCCTCCCCGCTGAGCGACTCCCACCACCCTTGAAGGGCTGCCCCTCCCAGGAAACAGAGCAAGTCGCTATGTTGATATATGACAACTACAACCAAAGAGTTTTAAACATAAGTATTATATATTGAAAAAATATTCATTCACCTGATTCTGTTTGATTCAAAAATATATGTGAAAAATACTAGGAAAAGATCACAAAAAATTAAAAATGCTACAACTTTACTGTTGACATTCCTGTAACCACACGTCTGTCCAAATTCCCCACACTCCACAAGACACCCCCATTCCCCACACTCACATGACTCTCCCATTCTCTATACGCTGCATGACACTCAGCAATATTTCAAGATTCTTTTCATTTTCACCCATTTTTTCAAATGTCTCATTTTTGTTAATTAATAGTAGTAGATCCTAAATGTCTCATTTTTGTTAATTAATAGTAGTAGATCCTAGCTATAGATGAGGGAAGTTTGTTCTTATTAATGTTAATTTCATTGATGTGCCATCCAGGTTTTTAGTGTTATTTTGTTGTAAGAGCAACAGGGCAATTGAAATTCGCAAAATTTCTTCCATAGGTGCCACATTTACATTTCATGAGTAATGTCAGTGAATAGAGCTTAGGCCCTCCCTCTTGACTGAAAACAGCAGTAGCACAGGTAGCATTAAATTCATTAGTGCGACGCCCATGCCACCACATAGCAACCGCCAGGCTTCCAAGGGCAAATAGCTCCTTCCGACCCTAAGCAATTGGATGAGAACATCAAAACATGCCTTGTACAACATCTCTAATAGCCATTAGTGTTCAGGCCTCTTACCTCAATCATGAGTGACAGAGCCCTAATTATTAAGGTAATTAGAAGTTATAACACTGGCAATATTAAAGAGAGAACTTCTAGAGCCCATTAACAATGTTACTTTAAGTGATCTGGCTGTGAACTGTTCAAATCTCTAATTACATTATACGTCTATCTTAAAGGGTGATGTAATTAACTGATGGGAGCGGGGATTAATGTATAGTGACTACTGTGTAACGGTTGTAAGTACTATTTTCACAGGAATGGGCTTCAGTAATGTCACTTATTTTTCTTTCACTTTACTGTATACAGTGTGTAGCTAAAAAATTCCTGACTTTGATACATTTATGTGCATTATATACACAAAAATTTAGTTGTCTCTTTTCCCTATTTAATTCCTTTCTTTATATTTATAGTATATTCACCTAAGTCTGGTTAGAATTAAACATAAACATCCTTAGTTTATAGATAAAATTAGATTCTTTTTTTAGTACATGTAAACATTTAAACATTATACCTTTTTATCTACTGTAGGATTGATTGATTCTGATAATATAGAATTATAAGGAAATCTTAGGATAATTAATATACCATTGAATTTTTTTCTTTTGCAAAAAAAATTTTCACAAAAAAAAATCTTGTGACCCAAGTAATAAATGTTATATTGTACATATTATTATATCTTGTAAAGCAATTTATTATGAAATCCACATTGCTTTTATTGAAGACTCAATAAGATTTACTTATTTATTTTAAGCCATATCTGATTACAATGTCTAAATGTGGTGGTTTTTAAAAAATTGTACTTCCAGAAAGGACAATATTTTAAGTTGCCTTTATTGAGAGCTTTGCTTTTTATTTTATGAGTCATCTTTCATTTGAAAATCATCTACTAATTCATTACACCACATGTAATTTATGAAAATTGAAAATGACATTTCCTTCATTTAAAATCAGTTATCTCCCTATGCCATTCCCACTGGATTAAGGTTAATGTTACAATTTCTATTTCTTCTTGAAATCAATAATGCCCTTTCATCCTCCTCTACTGTCTGCCACGGGCTTTTTGTTTATTCCCTCCTGCAGCCAGTGTTGAGGAGCAAAGGAACCACCCAGGGGGAGCAGCCTTCACCTTGCCTTCGGCTCACACCCGCAGCTGAGCACACCGCCTCGGGCGCCCCCTCCTCTTGTAGGGTCCCCTTTCCACATCTGCTTGCACAATAACAGGTTCTCTACTAACGCAGGGGAGTTGATGCTGGATCCTGAAGTCAGTCCTTAAAAGGGCTCCAGTTGGCAACGTCAGCTCTGTAGTGATCTGTGAAGAGAAAAAAGGAAAAGGAGCATGGAACCTACTTTTTGGCATCTTGTTGTATCAGTAGCTCATGCTGAAGGCTCATGTGGAACTCCATGCTGCTTACTAACGTCTGCCTTTCCTAACACGTGGGGTGCAAGGCTCCAGTGGAGCACCTGAAATAATGATTTGCCAGTGAGGAAACAGAACAGAGACTTGTTTTAGGGGATTGGGAGGTACTGGTGTTCCAGGGTCTAATGATATACAAACGATGATTCCGTACATACCCAGTATTTCTAGCAGAGGAACCTTCCCAGAGGGCCTTTGATCTCCTCCCCAAATTTGAAAAAGCAAGAAAGCTGACACAGGACCTCTCTGTTTTCTCTCTCTGTAGCAGACACTGTTAGTCACTTACTCAGCAGCCATTCACACGCCTTTTTTCCCTTCCTAATGAAATCCAGTTTTCCTAAGTTATCCATCCTCCTCCCTGTGACCATGAGCTTCAAGGAAAATGGCCCATTCCAACTCCAAACAGAGGTCTAAATTGCCACATGCACTGTTCCCCGACAGACACGGGTGCGGACATCCGCGTGTGAGACAACTCCAGCCGGTGGAAGCTGAGGGGAAGTCTGCTGAGGGGTTTCTGTTTGTGACGTCTTTGCTCATAAGATGGGACACATAGAAAAATATTTCCTACTCTTCCCTTGGACACCATCATGGAAGAACATGGCTGTGTTTGAATGTGGTGCCTAGGGAGGGTACGCCAGTGAGAGCAACTAGGCTGAGGTCAAGGCATCACCCTGAGGATGGCAGGAAGAAAGAGGCAAAGAATCTGGGTCCACGGTCACTGAATTAAAAGCCTTGGAACCAAACTTCTTTGGGGCTTCTTTGTATTTGATTGAGATTAAAACGAGTAAGTTCCCTTATTGTTGAAGACAGTATTCTGTTACTTGCAGCCCAAAGTATCCCATGGCAATTTGTTTATTTGTTCTTGTTGCAGATTATCATAAATGGAGAGAAGAGCAAAAAAGGCAAAACTGGGCTATTTGTTCTAAAATACAGAGCAAAAGTAGAGCTGCTAATTCTGAAAACAAGCAGTTAATTTGCTTGTTCAAGTCCCACCCTCATATTCGTAGGTTCTAGCAGAGTGCCAGACACCTAACAATGATAAACAAGTGGAGAATGAATAGATAAATGAAGAATGCTTTAGAGATATTGGAGAAATGAGGGGTTCTTACCACAGTATAAGCTATCTTGGAAGAGCTTGTCTGGGCATAGCATACTTATGTCTTGAGATTATTCTATGCCAGCCGCCCGAGTGGTGGCAGCTTCATAGGTTCCCCTTGACTTTCAGATGATATCTTTTCTTCATGGACAACTGAGCTACATATTTTGCCCCACTGAAAACCAGAACCGATTTTCAAGCAAAAATATTCTAATGATTTGAGTCTCTTCTTCCCACACTTATTTAGCGAAAATGGGTTCATAAAATTCCACCAGTAACATATCAGCATGTAGTTACAGCATCAGAAAAACCATTGTGTCACAGTGATGGGTTTTGGAAGAAAATGAACACAGAAAGTATTAGTATCTAGCCCTAGCAACTAATAAGATTCCCAACATACCATAGACATTTTTTCAATATTGGATGTGTAAATGAATGAATGCCATTTACTATGGTTGGCTTTTTATTATATTATTTCGTTTAATCATCACATCAATCCTAAAAGTAGATATTGTTGATCCCAACCTACACGATGCCTAAAGTGAATAAGAGTTCTTTGGTAACTTGTCCAGGGTTACACAGTGAGCAATTCCAGATTTCAAATTCATGTCTTTCTGACTTTATGGACAATGCTTTGTCATGGCCTTTGGAAATGCACAACAAGGAATTTCAGGATTCATTTAATTTTTAGATGTTATCGTTCATTATGCATTTGTTGAGTTTTCTTTTTATAGCATAAGTTGCAATTTTGTAAAATATAAATGCCAGCTAATTTTGGATTTTGAAATTAGCTGTCACCAAAATATACAGAACTGAATAAACAAAAATGAAAATTTTTTCAAGTCTTCCCCATGTGGTACATAGGCTATGTGCATCCGCTCCAGATACTGTTGCAAGAGTGGCATTCATCTCTGCGAGGAAGTGTGGACACACACACACACACACACACACACACACACGCACACACGCTTTGGGCACAGAGACCTGGAACCTTGTGCTGGTCACAGCACCTGTGTGGGTGAGATGTGGAATCAATTCTTTACTTTGGATCCTTTGCCTGCAACTCGTGGAAACCTTTCATTTTCTCCTGGTCATCTGGATGATTTTAAATGTCAAAGAAAAGGTCCTAATAGTTAGTCGTTCTTTACCATCAAAGACACAACTCTACAAACACATTCAGGAAAGCCTAGTAGGAACTCCCCACCTTTGAGCATGTGTTGACCTGGCAGGGTCACTGTGTTTCATGCTCGTCGTGGCTGTGCCAGGGTTTGAGAAAGCAGGACAGTTTCCTCAATGTTTTTCACCTAATCAAGGCCATTGCTCTTCAGACCTAAAAACTGAGGCTTTGCCTAGCCTCGGGTGAGAAGTCTATTGGCAATATTCTTCCCGATAAATCTTAACCTCTGTTTGCTTTAGATGTCTCAGGATAAAATTATTGAGTCATTTCTTAATCACTATAAAACATCAGAGAATTAACTTGGAACACGTGGGAAGACCTTGGTGAGAAAGGAAATCCTATGAAGTGTAAAGAATTTTTGAGCTAAAATTAGTGAGATTATTAACATTTGAAAATTATGAACTCGGCAAGAGCACTAAAACATTTTCATTTTTAAAAGCATTCTATCAGAAACACACTCTGAAAACATGCGCAGAGCTGGGGCCTGCACAATGAACAGAATTGAAATTGAATGAAGGCATTCATGCCCTCAGGAGTTTTTTTTCACCTTTCTAAATTGTTTTTTACTTCTGTTTATTTGTTGTTTTTTTTTTTTAAGAAAAATTAGCAATTGACCTGTTCTGTTTTTTACTTCTTGTTAATAAGTATTGAGTTCAAATTTTATTCCAACTAAATTAACTCATGCAGAATTGTACACTTCTGCAACAATTTAAAATCACCTCTGTGATAGCAAGTGTGTGGTATACGCAGGTGCATATGTGTATGCTTATAGGCACAATTGAATAATAATGTAATTCAAGGAGATGTGCCTTCACCTCCAACAAACAGTTTTTAGTTGTTGTAGATTGTTTTCCTTTATTTTGTTCCTTATGATTTAAGAGTCCAAATCATCATTTCGAGGAACCAGTGTTCACAGATGCAACTTTTAGCTTTTTCAGTAAATGAAGTCAAGGCAAGGGTGTGAATTCCTCAAAGTCATGAATAACCTGCTCAGCTAATATTATCAGGAAATAGTTAGGGACCACAAGCCAGCTCTAGAAACCCAGTACCAGCAGGAAAAAACAGTAGGAAAGAGACTCTTTTCCATATGTCATTTTCCTCTCACTCCATTCCCCGCTCACCCCGGCAGGTTCCACCCGCAACAGTCAACTTCGAAATCTGATTGCTAAAATGTCAGTAGCTTCCACTCTCCCAACTAATTTTACTGAACTGTAAATATGATCTTTCACTAAAATTCAATTTAACTTTACATACACTCCTATCTAACAAGGAAACTCTAGGCAAATTATTGGTAGCCAATCTAGGATTAAAGTTGAGCTGCCATTGTCCTGATGATTATTTTATGACATAACAAAATACAGTGTATTTTGAACACTTTTTTTCTGATCTGGAAATAAGGGAAATTGGAGTTGGTTCCCAATTAATTTAATTTCTTCATCAACCTCAATACCAAAAAAAAGTAATGTTTTTATCTTTTGGCCACAATATACTCTAAAAAATACCTTGAGGTCCCAAAGAATTTTTGCCTATATGAGTTGTATCTATAAATATCTACCACATTAAAAATTAAAACTGATAAAGTTTTAGAACATTTGTTAATTCATTTAAACATAACAATGACAAATCATTGCTTTTTATCATTTTTATGAGAAATAATTATTTTCCAGGAAAAAAGGCATTTTAGTGAGAAGAGTGGTGTTGTTTTAAATCTGGCTTGTTAGAAGGCAACTAGATTCTCATGCTGCTTCTTATAAAATCTGTTACCTTATCTTGTGTGGGTTCAAGCATATGAAGAAATTAGGGCCTTACACAGTCACATAATTGGAAAAGGAAGGAGCATATTAATAACACTTTTAGATAACTGTGTGTATCCTTCTTTGTTACTACACCAAAACATGACAAGAGTTAGTGTCTGAAAAGTTACTTGCAGCGTGGAATCCAAAAACAGGTCAATGAATGTTTTCTAGTCCAGTGGAGTCTTGCACTTTGAATGAATCTTTCACCCATTCATGATTTTGTGACATCATGCATTGGTCATCTGGCAAATACTGCTTCACTGAGTCCTGCCATTGACACATTTCATTATACAATATTCAAAAGTTACATTCACCACCAATTTCATCAGAAAGGCCCTTAAGAATTGGAAAGCTGTCAAGGTCATTGTGGCAGATGCAAGTTTTCAAAAATTCAAATTGTTGAATTTGAAAAATCAAATGTTGTCATTGGCAAAAAATCTGCCAGTTGTTTTCCTTGAAGTGACAGCCCACGTCTTTCACTTCCAAGAAAAGTTTTGCCAAACACCCTCATCTCAACAGCCACAGTTTGTCTGTCAGGTGAACAAGCAGAGACGGCATTCCATCAAAAGAAGAGCGGCTACTTGAGTTCGCAACTCAGACACCCTCACAAGGGCTCTTGAGAGACACGGTGCCCTCTCACTGTGCAGGTGCCCTGTGCCATCACAGAGAAAATTGCAAAAACACACGCACAAGGGGGAAGTCATAAAATTAATAACCTTTACTGCATTGTTGACTCTTACATCCGACTGCCATTCTTATAATCTTTGCTGTGGGCATGCCGCGATTACTCACACAGGTGGGTGTCTTGGCCTTGATTCAGGTCCAGGTGTGCACAGTTCACCACCATTGATTCTGCACCATCAGTGCAAATGTCAACACAGTAAAAAGGACAAATAACATCTTGGTATTATTATGAAAAAAAGATTATTATTTGATCTTGGGATCCCCTTATTAATGTTTTGGGTACCCCCCTCCCAGTTTCCTATGCACTACATTTTGAGAATTGCTAATCGTGGGTGAAAGTTAAAAAAAAAAAAAAGCAGTTGTATTTACTGTAATCTTTCAGAACTCCAAGAAAAATACAAATAACTAAGGCATAAGCCCTGCTGGTGGTGGGGAGATCTCCAGTTATTGATGTGGGTAAAATGTGTGATGTACTTTGAGAGCTTTGCCTTGAAAGAACTGGTGTATTAACTTATAAAGGCATAAATAGCAACTGCAATTTGAGAGACAGTGTCTACCAAATTGCAAGTGAAGACAGAATAAGAGTTCGGTGTCTAAGCTGACACTGCTATGCTTCTGGTTGGCTCGAAGCAACGTGATTTGCTCATCTGAAGGGGCTTAACTTGCACCTCTGACTTTCAATGCCCCAGGCCCTGGGGTGGGGTAGGAAAGATCAAATACATCACAGTGAATTTGAAATTATAATTTTAATAAAAGCCATTATTCCATTTAAGAAAAAACTAGGAAGATAACTTGCATCCTATAGGAAACAAAACAGTTTAATAAAAAAAATCTTAGAGAGTAAGAAAAATATCATATGGGTTAAATGAGTAATATTTATAAAATGTTAACATGCAGAAGGCAAGTACACATTTCAGATCATAAATCCATTTTTTTAAGCAAACAAGGACAATAAAAGCTAACAATGGCTAGAGCTGCAGTTAATCTTTAGAATTCAATTTATGCCTTGGCAGTTTATGCTGTTTTTGGTGAATGCACGTTTTTGAAAGCTTTTTGGCTTCAATTCAGGCAAAAGTAAAACAAGGCTGAAAATGTACAGTACCATTCGACTCTCAGATTCATGCCAAAGACGGCGACACTGAGCTCATTTGTTTTAAAGGTTGTGCATCTGATTATATGTCTTTAACAAGCTTTTTTGGGAACAGAATGGCATAGGTCTAAAAATGGAAAGTAAATGTGTTGCTAATATGTATTGAAATTTTAAGAATATTAATATTTCATAACTGGTTTATTCAGAAAATACCTTACAAATTATTTGCAAGATATTTTCAGTCCTGTTAGGCCAGTTTTTGATTACTTTATTACTGTTTAATACGCCCTTATGGAGACTACACAACTGCGATATAATTACTTATTAAAACTCCTACAATGAAATGAGCACTTAGAGAGAACTGTCTTGGCTTTATCTTAACCAATAATTATAATGTATTTACCATGTTTTTTTATGTCATTGAGGCATGGTAAATTGTATGTATGGTGGTTTCACATTTTATCCATCAGGGTGGTTATTTTATAAATGTGCTAAATCTAATTAGAATATATATAGCCAAGAAAACCAGCCGCCAACACAGAGCCCCACCACCAGCCGTCGGTTGCCTGATTTCGTTCCCTTTGCTCCAGAGTAGACGCAGCGCCATGCCAGGTTAGCTGATTGGGTAGCAGGTCCAGGATAAAAAAACACTCTTTTTCCTGGGAAGTTGCTGGTGAGAAAAATCCAGGCACCTGCTGCCACAGGAGCTCACCCCAGGGAGCCAGGGTCCTGCTGCATCTACACACTCTCAGCCAAGCTTGCGGCAGCCAAGCACATGCCTGGACCAAGGCTCTGACCGCGTGCCCATGTCTGCAGTCCTCGGGGTGCGGAGGTTTTTCCTAGGGCCATATGTCTAGGGAGGCTGGTCTAACTACTCGTGTTTATATTCCATGGTATGTGTGGTAGGAATCAGCAAGATAAAAGAAAATGAATAGAAAAGGTAGGTAAAACGAGGAGTACTCCCAAAAGCCTTTACTCAGTGCATGTTTTATATCTAAAGACTTAAAGGTCCCTTCGATACTAAGTAAATGCAAGAGGATGATTCATTACGTAAATCTGTACAGTCAGAGAGAGACAAAGCAACCTGGATTTTAATCTCAGCTCTGCCACTTACGAGCTATGCGATCTTGGGGAAATTATTTAATCTCTCTGAGCCTTTGTTTCTCATCTGTAAAGTGAGGATAAGGATACACCTACCTCGCAGGGTTCTTGTGAGGACACATGGAATGCCGTGGCCCTTGAAGCGCTTAGCACTATGCCTGGTAAATTAAGAGCTCAGTGAATGGTGGGAGTTGTCCTTGTTGCTGCCTTTGGCAGACGTAATGTGTGAACCCTGACTCTCCCCTTGGTCACCACTATGCTACCAAGCAGGGTGAGCTGACAGTGTGGTTCCCAGTGGGACCAGGGAGGCGAGAAGTCTTGAGGGTGCCGCTCACTTGACAAGCCACTGCCACCCTCCTGCTTCATGCACCCTGTGGCCTAGGGACAAGTGCCGTCAGAGAGCAGGGTCCAAGCCCTTCATCGTGGCAACAGGGCCAGCCCAGAGGAAAAGGATCTGGTGAGCACATCACTTCCTAACAATCACCATATTTTCCTCTCTCCTTTGGGTCTTATAAAGAGCTGATAAATACAGTATTTTATTCAGAAGATCAGTAATCCAGGCTGCTAAGGAAGGGGTACAATTGGTCCTTTTGTTCATGTTCTTGAGGCCTGGCCTCAGTCACTGAGGAGGGAGCCGGTGCTCTGTGATGGTGGGCACCTTTGCAAGGCAGTATTAACCTCTGCACAGAACTTGTGTCCGCTCTACAAAGAATATGTGCTTGTGATCTTTTTTTTAAAATGTCTTTATTGTGGAAAAATTGAAATATACCCTATAGTAGAGAGACTGTATAATGAACCTCCCTGAGCCCCTCACCTGAGACAATTAGCAACATTTGGCCAGTCTCACTTCACGCATGGCTCTTCCCACTTTCTAGCTCCACTGGGCTATAAAACTAATCCCTGACATCATTACCCATCAGTAATAATATTTCAGGAAGTGTCTCTAAAAGATAAGGACTTTTAGAAAATATAAGCAATATCATTATTACACCTAAAAATTAATAGAATTCATTAGTGATTTCTTGGATATGACACCAAAAACATAGGCAATAAAAGAAAAAATAGATTAATTGAACTACACCAAAATTAGAAACTTTTGTGCAGCAAAGGACACTGTCCACAGAGTGAGAAGGTCACCTGTGGAATTGGGGGAAATATTTATAAGTCATATAACTGCTAAGTGGTTAATAGCCAGAATATATAAGGAATTCCTACAACTTAACAACAAAAAACAAACAACTGATTAAAAAACGGGCAAAGGACTTGAATAGACATTTCTCCAAAAATAAGATATACAAATTGCCAATAAGTCGATGAAAAAAATGCTCAACATCACTAATCATTAGGGAAGTGCAAATCAAAACTACAATAAGATATGCCTTCACGTCCATTAGGATGACTCTTACCAAGGAAAAAATAACAGAAAACAAGTGTTGGTCGAGATGTGGAGAAATTGGAACACTTGGTTACTCTTGGTGGGAATGTAAAATGGTGTAGCAGCTGCAGAATTGCCACAAAAAAGCAAAACTAGGATTACCACATGATCCAGCGATTTCACTTTTAGGTCTATATCTAAGAGAAATAAAAGTAGGGTCTTGGAGCTATCCGTACACCCATGTTCATAGCAGCCAAAAGATTCACAGTAGTCAAAAGATAGAAGTCACCCAGTGTCCATCGATGGATGAATGGGGTCTATTCACACGATAGAATATTATTCAGCCTTAAAAAGGAAGAAAATTCTGACACATGCTATAAATATGGGCAAACCTGGAAGGCATTACACTAAGTGAAATATGCCAGACACAAACAAATATTGTCTGATTCTTCTTGTCTGAGGTCCCTAGAGTAATTAAATCCATTGATTTGAAAACAGAAAGCATAAGGGCAGGTGCCAGGGGCTGGGGAAGGGAAATGGGGAGCTCGTGTTCAGTGGGGACAGAGTTTAGTTTGGTGAGCCCAGGTCCTGGAGATGGGCGGTAGTGATTACAGAACAGTACGAATGTACTTACTGCCACTAGACTGTACACTTTAAATGGTTACACGGTAAATTTATGTTACAGATATTACCACAATTATTAAAAAGAAAGAAAAATTGACAAAATTTAATAATATCACCAAATATCCAGTCAATGTTCACAATTTCCCAACTGTCTTAAAAAAATGCCTTTTTTTTTTTACCATTAATGCAAATCAAGATGCAGCCAGGTGTGCACCTTGCGTACAGCTGAACCGTGTCTCCTGTCTACTTGGTTTCCGACGGTCCTTCTCACCTGTTACACTGTCGCTATCTGTTTGTTGAAAAAACGAAGTCATTTGTGCCTAGTCCAAAGTTTCATACTCTGCATTTTGCTGACTGCGTGCCCGTTCCCCGGCATATTCTCTGTCCTCTGTGCTTTCTGTCAGTCGATCGTTATTTCCAGAGCAGTGCTGCCTGGCAGGGCTTTCTGCGGTAGTGGGAATGTTCCACAGTCCTGTCTAGTGCAGCAGCCACCTGCCACACACGGCTTCTGAGCCCTCAAAATGTGGCCAGTGTCGCTAGCGACTGAGTTCTAATTTAATCTAATTTTAAGTAATTTAAATACCTTTACAAAGCCAGTTCTAGGGCAGTGCGATGTTAGAGATGTGATCAGATTCTGGCTGTCATCCAAGAAACATATTGATGGGTTACTGCCTCAAGTGAAAGGGGGCCTGTCCCCGGGTGACCCGGGTTAAGGGTCAACCCTGCGGAAGAGGCACTGCCGCTCGTCGTTCACGCGGCCTGTTCGTGCTCATGGCCCTTTGGCCCCTGGGAGTAATGTCTCCATTCCGCGGGCTGAGCTGCAGAGGAGCTAGAGGTTTTGGAGGCAGCGCCACGCCCAGCCTGTCTGCTCAAAGCCCTGCACTTCTAGCCACTGCCATCCCGACTGGTTTAATCTGGTCTCTTCCCAAAATGTTTATCTTCTGTGGTGCGCCGACAAAACCATTATCTTCTTGTCTCATCCTCGTTTATATCCGGCTCTTGATGGACCTGAAGGTGAAGAATATATGAATTTCTTAAAATATCTCTTGCATTTTTCTCTGTGCATCCACCCATCTCTCCCTGCCTGCTGTCGGACTGCAGTTGTGAAATATGTTAATATTGATGCCATTGTTACCAGCCATCTGTTCTGTTAAAAAGAAAATCAACTCCTCAAGGTTTCTTTATAGGCATAAATAGATTGAATTATTTTCTCTTCTAGTCATTTTGCTTTGTTTTAAATGAGTGAGCTTACAATAAAGAAAAATGCTAGCTAACGCTATGTGCCATTGGGGTTGGCCACTAGACCTTTGTCACCAGCCTGCTGTCCTTGGGCAGCGTGCTGCTTTGCAACCTCAGCTGAGCACGTGCACAGATGTGCACAACGTCAGTAAACAGACGGGGGTTATGTGTGAAGGCTCGCAAACTTTTCCTCCGTGAATTGACATTTGGTGTGAAAAGTGAAATGGCTTAGCATTAACTTTTAGTTCTCACTTGTGTATGTTCAGAAAGCCAAAAGCAGGCGCCTGTTTTCATGGGCAATGGCAATGTGGTGCAATGGAAGGGGAGCTGGCTTCATGGTCCCTCGCAAATCCAGCACCAGCCTGTCCTAACCATGTGACCTCAGGCAAGTCATTTACACTACCTTAGCCTCGGTATTCTCATCTGTGAAATGGAGATAATGTACCACATTGCGATATCTATAATGGCTGCATCACAGGAAGGATATGGGCTGTCTCTGTAGGTGGAGGAGACGTTGGGTTGGTTTAGTGCAAAAGGAATGTTACTGAAGCAAATAGAAAGGCCTTGTCCAGAAAGGACTAGCTCAAGTGGCCTCATCTAAGAAAAATGTTCCCCTGTGTGGCAGGTCCAACAGGGTCAATGACACAGCAGGGACACAACTCAGAGAGTTACTGCCTCGATCTCAGGGATGGGAGCAAGGTCCACATAGAAGAATCTGGGCCTGACAGCCAGATGGCCAGCAGGTGTCCTTCCTGGGGTGTAATGGGGACTGTGCTCCCCAAGTTCATGTGCAGAAGTTTTAACCTCCTGTACCTCGGAGTGTGACCTCATATGGAGATAGGCTCTTTGCAGAGGTAATCATGGTAAAATGAGATCATTCCTGAATAGACGGTCCTCAAAAGAAGACATACAAATGGTCAACAGGTATATGAAAAAAATGTCCAACATCACCAATCATCCAGGAAACGCAAATCAAAACCACAATGAGACATCACCTCATGCCTGCTGGATGGCTGTCATAAAAAGACAAGGGATAACAAGTGTTGGTGAGGATGTGGAGAGAAGGGAATCCTTGCATACTGTTGCTGGGAGCGTAACTTAGTACAGTCATTATAGAAACCAGAATGGAGGTTCCTTAAAACACTAAAAATAGAACTGATATGATCCAGCAATCCCAGTACTGGGTGTGCATCCAAAGAATATGAAATCAGCAGCTCAAAGAGGTACCTGCACCCTCATGTTTATTGCAGTGTCATTCATGATGGCTAAGATAGGTGCTATGGCCTGAATGTGTTGCTCCGAATCCGCATGTTGGAATCTAATACTCAGTGTCATAGTATTAAAAGGTGAGGCCCTTTGGGAAGCGATTAAGTCATGGGATTAGTGTCTTGTAAAAGAGCTTGAAGGAAGCTGCCCTGCCCTTTCTGCAGGTGAGGACGTGGCAACAAGGTGCCATCTGTGGAGCAGAGAGCCCTCACCACACAGCCAACCTGCCGCAGCCTTGGTCTTGGACTTCTCCACCGTCAGAACTGTGAAAGATAAATTTCTATTATTTATAAATTACCCAGTCTAAGGTATTTTGCTATAGCAGCCTGAATGGACTCAGACAATATGGAAACAAACTGTCTGTGGATGGATAGCTGGATAAAGAAAATGTTACACACAGTGGAAGGTTATTCGGCTTTAAAATAGGAGATCCTGCCATTTGCAACAACATGGATGAACCTGGAAGGCATCGTGCCAAGTGACATAAGCCAAGCACGGAAGGACAAATACCACACGATACCACGTAGTGATAAATCTAAAGTAGTCAAACCCACAGAAGCAGAGAGCAATGTGTGGTCGCCACAGTCTGGCAGGGGGAAACAGCGGATGTTGGTCCAAAGAAACAATGTCTCAGTTATGCCAGATGAGTGAGTTCCAGAGAACTAAGGGGCAGTGATACCAATATAGTTAGCAACACTCTTATTGTTACGCTTGAAATTTGCTATGAGAGAATATCATAAGTGTTCTCACCACCAAAAGAAAAGAAAAGAAAGTGGTAACTGTGTAAGGTAATGGATATGTTAATTAGCTTGATTGTGGAGAGATATATGTGTATTAAAACATCAAATTACAAGAGGTGCTATATCACCATTGTTTCTTAAAGCTGAATAGTACTCCATGGTATACATATACCACATTTTATTAATCCACTCATGTATTGATGGGCATTTGGGTTGTTTCCACATCTTTGCAATTGTGAATTTTGCTGCTATAAACATTCGGGTGCAGGTGTCTTTCTTACACAGTGTCATTTGCTCTTTTGGGCAGATGCCCAGTAATGGGATTGCTAGATCGAATGGTACTTTTACTTGTATCTCTTTAAGGTGTCTCCATATTGCTTTCCACAGAGGCTGCACTAGTCTGCAGTCCCACCAGCAGTGTATGAGTGTTCCTATCTCTCCGCATCCACGCCAACATTTATTGTTTTGGGACTTTTTGATAGAGGTCAGTCTCACTGGAGATAAGTGATATCTCATTGTGGTTTTGATTTGCATTTCCCTGATGATTGAGCATGTATTTTTTAAAAAATATTCCAGCAGGGGTCTCTCTCTGCACATTCTTAACAGTGCAAAGTTCTTAACAGGGCAATATTTTCATTTTGCTTATCCATCTTACAATGTAAATGGATGTGATTGCAAAATATGTCAGACTCTTTTCTGATACTGTTAGAAAACCACTGACAAGACATAATATAATATTCCATATCATGATCTGGGTGGTGATTAAGCAGGTGTGTTCACTGTGTGGTAATTCATCAAGTAGCACATTTATAATTTATGTGCTTGTATGTTTATACATCATATTTCCAAAAAAGTTTATTTTTTAAATATACAATCCTTAGTTTGACTTCTATTCACATGTTTCTTTGATTTTTTATTTCATTTCTCATAAAGCTAGGGCACTGGGAATTTTGGCTCTTTTATTTATGTGTTTCATTGAAGTTTATACATATTTTATAAATAGTGATGATGATGTATGTGTGTGTGTGTGTGTATGAGTGGTGGTAGAGAAATAGAAAAAAATTGAAAACATAGCTAAAAATATTTAAAAGTAAAACATAACCTTATCTGAGAATAAGAATTACCCATTAAAAAGCTTTGCACTGGTTTTTGGATCATGAACTTTCAGAAGGAGGCATTATCATTGTTGGCACACAAGCTTGTGGGGTGGATCGCGAAGGTCAGATGGATAATGGTCCTGGGATGCAGTCTGTGGCTTGGTCTGGACTTCTGGCGGACGGAGGTCAGCAGGGCCTCTGGCTTTCCTGGAGAGATTTACTCAGCCCTCTTGTCAACCAGCTGACTTATTCAGAGCAGAAAAGAGAATGGCCACAAACCCAAACCATCCCTTGTCAAGTTACCAAATGACAGCTAAAATACAGTGCTTACAAGAAATGCCTGTCATTAAAAAAAAAAAAATCACATTAAAATTCTTGGGACCAGATTTCTGCAAAGCACCTAGACTACTGGTTTTATTTTGATGCTTTAATCTCAAGTTTTTGTTATTTTTCTTTTGATTTATTTCTTTATGACTGTACTTATTACTTGTTTCCCTGTCTCTATATTCATTCCCTCTTTAATCTCTTATTTCTGAAAATCATTTCTTAATTCTAAAACAAAAGTAGCAACATTTTAGCGGCACCTTTTTTAATGAAGCATATATTTTCCCTTCACAAAAAATTAATATTGGGCCACAAAAACTTCAATCCTGTCTGACCACTAATAAAATAGAAAATATTAAGTGAAATGTTTTATTCCAAATGATATTGCCACTTATTTTTCAACAGTATTGGAGTAATTTGCTTAATTCTCCAATGGAAAAAAAATCCATTAAGATCCTTTAATTAAGAAAATATATATTTGTAATGGACCAAATGGCAACATGCCCTGTCTGAAGCAGTTGCACTGTCCAATAAAGGAATAGTCACATTCAAATGTGGTGCCTCTGGACACCAAATATTACAAGAATTCCTAGTCAGCAGGATGCTATGCCAAAAGCATCCTCAAATTGTTTTACCCTTTCTTACTGTCTGTGGCCTCATTCTAAATGTTTCTTCAATATTTATATTTAGCATACTGGATAGTTCCAATATAAACTTTAACATCTTATGTTTATCTACCTCTGGGCTATTAAAATCAATAAATACTATAAATCTTTCTCACTTGAAGATGTTTGTCACTTTTATGTTTGTTTCTTCCTTTCTTCCTCTTTCCTATGCGAGCCACGTCTCTGCCCTCTGTTTTGCTTATTGTTTCCTTTCTCCCTTGTTTGTTCAGCTTCTGTACAATCATTTCTCTTTGCTCTGGCCCTTGCTCCAGCCTCATGTTCATTTCAGTCTCCACCTTTTTCCCGTTGCAAACCTCTTTGATTACAGCTGACAGTTTGAGATTTTTTTTCTTTTACTTTCCAGAGGCTCCTGTTGCCATAGTGATAGTTGATTATGAAGACCATGACTGCTTCCATTAGCACTCTGGTTGCTATAACAATGCCAGTTAGCTGAGAATTCTGTGGAAACTTGGGAGAAGGATGCTAGTTCACACCTTTCCATGGGACAGCTTGCCAGGAAATGTTTCTCATTTAATGGTTGGTTGTAGTACTAAAACTTAAGTCAATCAACTGAAGGGCAGCCCCTTCTTCAGTAACTAAAAACCTGAGACACCAATATTTACTCTTCACACCCTGCAAAATTCCTCTTCCTTCCCTGCCTGTGCTTGCCATTCCTCCTCAATTTTTATGTTAAAAATATACTTTTTGTGGACTGAATTGTGTCCTTCCAAAATTCATATGTTGAAGCCATAATCCCCAACATGACTGTGTTTGGAGCTAGACCGTTTAGGAGGTAATTAAGGTTTATTGGGTTTGTGAGAGTAGAGCCCTAATCAGCTAGGACTGGTGGCATTCTGAGAACGCAGTGAGAAGGCAGCCACCTGTAAGCCAGGAAGAAAACCACTAGGAACTGAATCACCTGGCACCTTGATCTTGGACTTCCCAGCCTCCGTAGCTGTGAGAAAATAAATTTCTGTTGTTTAAGCCACCGATTCTATGGTATTTATTATGGCAGCATGAGCTAACTAATACAATAACCTAATATTATTAACATTTATAACTCCTAGTAAACACTTTTGATTTTAGAGACATCGATTTCTGGAAATATATTGAAATAAGGGAATCATAAATATTGCAATGTACATTATCAGTATTTTGTCTTTGAATATTAGATGATCCAGGAGAAAAAAATAATGCATTTTTACCATCCTTTTTGTTGTTGTTATAGCTTTCTTAGTCTCAAGACAATTTAAAGAAATGTGTAATTTTCTTCATATTTATAGATGCTACAACTCATTCGTGAAAATCTGGACAGAATTTTTCTTTCATTTTGTTGCAATTGTGTCGACTCCCTAGATTGTAAGATAGGCAACTTGCAATCATTCACACTGGTCTTCCCATTTGTGCCAGTTCATGTGGAGGAAGGGAGCAGCTACAGCACCAGAACTTGCTCAGGACTGATGTCAAAAGACCTTTCTGGTGACACATGTTGCATTACGTAAAATGCCAGGGGGAGGTCAATAACTGACTATGCACAACCAGAAAGGAAGAAGAAAAACTTGGCATGTCTCAAAGTGTATTAAAGACGTCAAAACTGAATTTTGCTAATGAGAAATTCTCAGATCAATTTATTCATTGGCTCCTGCTACTACATTTGTTTCCAATAAAGGTGTCAATCAAGATAACATTATTTGAGCAGATGTGAGGCCTGATAATATCGAAAAAAACAGTATCACTATGCTATATTATCAATGCATAATTTTCCAAAACGTACAGAGTCTAAACATCCTGGAATTCTTAGAGGATTCTTAGGGAATTTCAGGGAAAATGAAAATGTTGCTTGTAGAATGATATGAAAAGTCGTTTCTAGTTATTATAACTGTTCTAATTGTGCTATAAAACCAGCTAATTTTTCTTATTATCATGGTAGAACAAGAGCCTCATGTTATAATTATTAATGATTATAATAATAATAATTTTCTTTTATATACCAGGCACTATGTTAAGTAATTCACATGTATTATTTCTAATTCTCACTACAAACTTGGAAGGGAAAGAAACAAGCAGATGTGGAAACCAAGGTTCTGAGAAGTAAGGTAACTTGCCTAACTTGGTCACATTTTCAATATTTCCCTTAAGGCTCAAGAAATGGTTTCAACACCACAGCCCAAAACATGATCAGTCAAAGGAGCATACCAGGAACCCTAGGGTCGGCCTATATTCAGTTGCATACATTCTGGAACCCATGACTGAATCAAATTAGTTGAACAACTGCTACAAATAAAAGTTACCTTTAATGTGACTTGTTGGTTGGTTTACTTCTTGCACTATCTAGGCATCAACCCTGAGCACTTTTCCTCACCTCCACCCTCCTTAATAAACCAGGTAAAATGTTGCTTGGAAAAGGGAAAATGAGATTTATGAAAAATTAAGTGATTTCAGACTGGTTTTAATTAGTTTAGAAAACTTCCAACCTGTAAATGTAGAAACTTTGACCTCTAAACTGCTGCAACTTTCAGTGACTGAGTTGCTAGAAGAGTGTGTGTGTCGGGGGGTGGGATGTGTAGATAGAACATGAACAAATGAGACAGATGGGAGCAGACTGACTCAAAAGGAATCAGGTCTCTTGCTGTATTTTATAATTTCATTACTCATTGTATGAGTAATAGATTAGAAAGTATTGCGATATATAACCACAACCAATTTTAGGACATCTACATATTGTTAATCAACATATAAATAAATTTGCCTCTGGGTGTTGTGATTTTGCATACACTTTGGTCCCTGGGAACCTCAAAGTATAAATGATTCCAAAACCTGAGTTTCTCACACTAAATCTTTCATGTTCCTTAAGGGAAAAAAATCTCATCAATAAAATGTTCTTCAAAGAATTGTCTTCTCTTTGATAATGCTAATATCATAGTGAGCTTCTCCACAGAAATATGAGGATTCTCATATCTCTAAGAGAGGCTCCCACTGACAGGATAGGAGAGGCTGGAACTTTAGGGGTAGCACAGAGGAGGGCCAGACTAACCCAGTAGGCAATGAGGCAAAGGCTTGTAGACTATGGGGCTACTTCACACCTGGTTGCTCTAAGGTCCCTCTGCTCCCAACTGCTTCCATGAATTAAACCCAGGAAGCAGAGGACTGCGTGTCTTCCTAGAGCTTAAGTCTTGGGTCATCTATTCTAGAGCACATCGATCACTTGGAATGAGAAGCAAAAGCCCTCCTTGAACGGTCCCTAGAAATTAGCAAATTGGCAAGTGGTGTGGGTTTGGTATGGTAAGAAAAAGACCAGGTGAAAAATCAGGAGATCTGCCTTCTTATCCCAGCTGTCTCACTCTTGGAATAATTTTGAGCTAATTAGTTGATATTTCCGGGCTTCATTTTCTTCTAAAACTTAAGGGGTGTTTTAGACGTAACTTGATGGCATTTCCATAATTAATATCACGGCTAATAAACTGAGAAATAGCCAGTATGCACTTCTGCTCTTCAGGCAAGGATGATGTACAGTTGTCCCCTGGGGGCGTGACGCCATAACACACTCAAGGGAGCAAAAACAACAGACTGAATAAATGAGCTTCTGGTTTTTTGACTCCAAGATCTTAATGTTTTAGACTGTTAAAGATCTTGCTTGTTAACTTATTTACACCTCTTGTTGCCAAAAGTGCCAGATAAAAAGCAGATTAAAATAATTTGAAGTAATTGGGGTAAAAGCAAAATGAGCTTAATCTAAGACTAGCACATCGAATATCAACAGGTGGAAAATTTGGTTCTGACCTTCCTGATAGCTGAATTAAAAAGGAAAAGATGATCATCTGCAAAATTCAATGTGTCTCTAAGTACCGTGTGTGGTGGTGGTGGTTGCAGTGGGGTGATTGGCTCAGGTATTCCTAGAACTGAAATGAAAGACTTTCTTCACAATTCCTATAAAGGGACGATATGTGATGTGCTATACTGATTTTCAATTGGAATATGCAACAGAAGAGGCCCTTGTTAATGTTAGGCAGGAACCAAATCTACAGGGGCAGATACAGGCCAGGAGGGCAGTTGCTAGGGGCGGAGAAGCCAGGGCGGGGTGAGGGGTGGACTGCAGGAAAATGCAGCTAGTAACTACTAAGAGCAGAGGATTTGAGGCACACACACCTGTGGAGCTGCAACTTTGTTATAAGAACACCTGTCAATCATGTATATCAATCATCTGGTACCATCCCACACCTCCCGTAAGCCCTTCCCTGGAGGAGGCCATTGAAAGCAAACCACCTAGGAGTCTTGAACGTCTTTCTCCACTTGTGGAGACTGACCCGTTCCTCTCTGGAATGTACTCTCACTTTGTATAGCTCCCTTCTTTTCTACAATAAAAGCTGTTTGTGTGGAATTGCTTTCTGTCTGTGGTACTTGATCGCATCGGTCCTGCCTGTGAATTTCCAAGCAAGGAGCCAAAGAACCAGGACAACAGTCTGCCAAGAGGCTGGACCTGAAAGTTAACATACAGAGCTATGTGTTAACATGTAGAATCATAATCCTGGCTCCCAGTTCCAAGGTAGCTTTGCAACTATGCATTTGACAAGAGCTTCAGGTGCTTTTGATGTAGTCAAATCTATGAACATGCTTTGGGAAACCACCGTTACAACAAAGATGATGTTGAGTTCCAAGGCCAGTTTTTCTAATGCATTCTTCAATGGAAGCAGATAACAAAATGACAAAGCACAATTAACACTTTGCTACACTAGAAAAAAAAATTTTTCCCTGGGGCCATGGTGTTTTATTAAAACAAAACAATCCTTTCTAATTTGTTGTTTTTTATTGTTTGCTGTGTGTGAGTTATATGCAACACAATCCACGTTTTCAGTATTAAATTGCCAATATTAATTGTAACAATAGGAACATCAATAAGATTTTTCACAAACCAACTGCAGGGTTTTGCTTCATGGGGTCCTGGGCTCAAAACTAGCCTGTGATAAATACAACTCACAGGGAAGTCAATATGTTAAAGCAATTTTATGTGAAGCAAAAGAAGATAGTCTGACTACACAGCTTTTTGAGGTTCATGTTTGATTCTATGTTAAAATTTAAAACATGAAGAGGGATTCAAAAATAGGTGACTCTCTATAGGGAGTTTAAAGGTATCCCCTTTATAGTGAAGGCAGACTGATAGCAAAGGAGTGCCCTGTTAGACAAACTCACAGAGGGAGCTCAGAATCATGTGAAAAACTACCTTTGGTTCAGGCTGGTTATATCAATTCCTACGTAGGTCACAGAGGGAGTGAGATTCAGGTTTGGCTTCTTGACTCTTATTTGTGGTTCTTTAAAAACTTGAAGCCAAATTTTTAAACTGTTAAAGCACCCCCATGTGGCCATTCCTTGGAGGCTGGGGGTTGGAAAGCAAATTCCTCTGCTTTTGATTTTGTCTCTCCTCTCGCTCTCCCTTCCTGCCACCCCTTAATCATTTGGTCATTTTCACCCTTGATTTGCCTCCATTACCTTTTTTTGCAAAAACTTTATTCAGGTATAATTTACATGCCATAAAGGTCACATGTTTAAAACATATATTTCTATGGCTTTTAGAATATTCAGACTTGTTCAATTGTTGCCATTATTAATTTTAGAACATTTTCATCACCTCTCCCCCCAAACCCCATATACTCCTTAGCTGTCACAATTAGTTAATTTCCCCTTCCCTCCAGTCCCTGGCCACCACCAATTTATTTTCTTTTGTTGTTGTTGTTTCTTTTTTTCCTCCGTGTGAATTTCCAAGCCAACTAATTTATTTTCCATCTCTGTAAGTCTGCCTATTCTAGACATTGCATATAAATGGGATCATATAATGTGGACTTTACTTTCTTTTGTGGAGTCTCTTATAACTCTGGTTCAGCCTCTGGTGCTAGTTGGTCTTAAACTAGAAAGGGCACTAGGGACGGGAAGAGCTTCTTATCTATTTTAGGAGTTACCTGAAAGGTAAAGATACCCTCTGGTTAAGACTTTCTTTTTTGGCTGGCAGCTCTTTCAGTCTGCTTTACTAAAAGGCCTTGTCTATCACCATCACCTCAGGAAGTGACTGGGTCCAGAGAAGGTAATGGAGACAAAGGAGGAAAAAAATAAAACTTTCATGCCACTGGAATTATTATTTTTTAATTAATAAACTTCATTTTTTGGAGTAGTTTTAGGTTTATAACAAAATCGAGCAGAAGGTGCAGAGGTTTCCCATGTATTCCCTGTCCCCACATACGTACAACCTCCCCCACTACCCACACCCCGCACCAGGTGGCTCATTTGTACAACTGATGAGCTTACACTGACGAGTCATTATCACTCAAAATTCATAATACGTTAAGGTTCACTCTTGATGTTATACATTTTACGAGTTTTGACAAATCTATAGTGGCATGTGTTCGCAATGGTGGTATCATTCAGCAGGTAGAATAGATTCACGGCCTTTTCCCAGAATGGAAGTTTTTAATTTTAGTGAAGTCCAGCTTATTAATTATTTCTTTCATGGATCATGCCTTTGGTGTTTTATCTAAAAAGCCACTGCCATACCCAAGGTTATCTAGATTTTCTTCTATGTTCCCTTCTAGGAATTTTATAGTTTTTCATTTTACATTTGGTCTATAATCCATTTTGAGTTAATTTTTGTACAGTGTAAGGACTGTGTCTAGATTTTTTTTTTCTTGCATGTGATTGTCCAGTTGTTCTAGCGTCATTTGTTGAAAAGATTAATTTTGGACCATGTGCTACTCTTGCTCCCTTTCCAAAGATCATTTGGTAATATTTATAAGGGTCTGTTTCTGGACTCTGTTCTGTCCATTGATCTATTTGTCAATTCCTTCACCAATGCCACACTGTTTTGCCTATTGTAGCTTTATAGCAAGTCTTAAATCAGGTAGTGTCCGACCTGTGACTTTGTTCTTCTCCTTCAATGTTGAGTTGGCTTTCTGGGTCTTTTTCCTCTCTGTTTAAACTTTAGAATCAGTTTATCAATATCCATGAAGCAACTTGTCAGGATTTTGATAAAAATGAAATCAAATCTATAGATCAAATTGGGAAGGACTGACATCTTGACAATATGGCATCTTTCTGTTCATGAACATGGAATCTCTCTCCATTTACTTAATTCTTCTTTGAAATCTTCATTAGAGTTTTGTAGTTTTCCATATATATATTTTAAATTATTTTGTGAAACTTATGTCTAGGTATTTCATTCTTGTGTGCTAATGTAAATGGTAATGTGTTTTTAATTTCAAATTTCACTTTTTTTTTTGCTGGTATATAGGAAGCCAATTGATTTTTATGTGTTAACTTGTATCTTATAAAGTTGGTATAATTGCTTATTAATTTCAGGAGTCTTTTGGTCAGTTCTTTCAGATTTTCTACATAGATGATCATGTCATCTGCAAACAAAGACTGTTTTGTTTCTTTCTTCCCATTCTGAATACCTTTTATTTCTTTTTCTTGACTTATTGAATTAGCTACTACTTCTAGTATGATGTTGAAAAATAGTGGTGAGAAGAAATATCCTTGCTTTGCTCCTAATCTTAGCTGAAAAGGTTCAAATTTCTTATCATTAAGTATGATGTTAGCTGTAGGTTTTTTGTTGATATTCTTTATCAAGTTGAAGAAATTCCCCTTGATCCTCTTTACCCTAGTTTGCTGATAGTGTTTGTCATCGAATGGGTCTGGATTCTGTCGAATGCTTTTTCTGCATCTATGGATATGGTCATGTGATTTTTCTTCTTTATCTTGTTAATATTATGGATTACATTAATTGATTCTTTGAATGTTGAACCAGACTTATATACCTAGGAAAAAATCTCTATTGGTTGTCATATATAATTATTTATGTTCATTGTTGAATTCAATTTACCGATATTTTGTGGAGGATGTTTGCATTAATGTTCATGAGAGATATTAGTCAGTAGTTTCCTTATAATGTCTTTGTTTGGTTTGGGTATTAGCATAATGCTGATCTAATAGAATGAGTTAGGAAGTATTTCCTTTACTTCTGTGTTCTGAAAAAGACTGTAGAGAATTGATATTTTTTTTCCTTAAATATTTGCTAGAAATCACTGGTAAAATCATCTGGGCCAGGTGCTTTCTATTTTAGGTTATTAATTATTGATTCAATTTCTTTAATACATATAGACCTATTCAGGTTACCTATTCCTTCTTGTGTCAATTGTGTCTTTCAAGGAATTGGTCTATTTAATTTAGGCTATCAAATTTGTGGGCACAGAGTTGGTCTGTAGTGATATTTCCTCTTTTGTTTCTGATATTCCTAATTCTTCCTCCTGTCTCTTCTATCTTTGCTGCCACTCATTTCACTTACATATATATAAACATACAAAATTGAATACATTGTTGCTGTTATTTTGAACAAATTGTTATCGTCAGATCAATTAAGAATAAGAAAAACAAAAGTATTTATTTTACATTCACTTGTTCATTCTCTGATGCTCTTCCTTTCTTCATGTATTACGGATTTGAGTTTCTTATCTATATTATTTTTCTTCTCTGTGAAAAATGAATTGTAACCTTTCTTGCAGGGAAGATCTACTAGCAAAAAATTCCCTTAATTTTTGTTTTTCTGAGTCTCTATTTCTCCATAACTTTCGAAGGACAATTTTGCAGGTACAGAATTATAGGTTGATATTTGTTTTTCCTCTCAACACCTTAAATATTTCACTCCACTCTCTTTTTGCTTACTTGATTTCTGAGAAGTCTAACATTATTCTAATGTTTACTCCTCTGCAGGGAAGGTATTTTTTTCCTCTGACTTCCTTCATAATTTTTTTTTTAGCTTTGATTTTCTGATATTTGATTATGGCAAACCTAGGTATAGTTTTTTTTTGTTTTTGTTTGTTTGTATTTATTCTGCTTGGCATTCTCTGAGCTTTTTGGATCTGTGATTTGTTGTCTGACTTTAATTTTGGAAAATTATGTCATTATTGTTTATAAATATTGGTTCTGTTCCTCTCTCTTTCTCCTTCTTGTATTCCCATTACACACGTTACACCTTTTGTCGTTGCCCAAAGTTCTTGGATATTCTATTCTGTTTTTTATCAGTCTTTTTTTTCTCCTTATTTTTCCATTTTTGAAGTTTCTATTGTCATATCCTCAAGTTCAGAATTTTTTTTCTGAGCCATGTCCAGTCTACTAATGAGCCCATCAAAGGAACTCTTTATTTCTGTCATAGCGTTTTTGCCCTCTAGCATTTCTTTTTTGATTCTTTCATATAATTTCCATCTCTCTGATTACATTATTCATCTGTTGTTGTATGTTGTCTACTTTTTCCATTAAAGCTCTTAGCTTATTAATTGAAGTTTTAAAAAGTTTCTGGTCTAAAATTTCTGACATTCCTCTCATATCTGACTGTGGTTCTGGTGCTTGTTCAGTGTTTCAAACTGTGTTTTTTGCCTTTTAGTGTGCTTCAAACTGTGTTTTTTGCCTTTTAGTATAATTTTTGTTGAAAGGTGGACGTGATGTACCAAATAAAAGGAACTGTCACAAACAGGCCTTTAGTAACACAGTGGTAGGGTATTTGGGGGAGGGGAAGTATTCTATTGTCCTGTGATCAGGTCTCAATCTTTTGGCAAGCCTGTGTCCCTGTCCTGTGAATTTCACCAGAGCTTCTCAGTTTTTTCCACTTTAAATAGGACAGGATGGCTAGAGGAGACAAAATTTTTATCTTTCACTTCAAACATCAGCAGGTTAGGCTCTGGTAAAATTGTTTCTCCTGAAGGCCAAGCCTTGTTAAGAACAGAGTGATCTGGCATATATTTGGAAATTTTTCATTTTCCCCTCCTTTTGCCAACTCACAGAAAGTATTTTTCTTCAATATTTACTATGAGAACCTGGTTGAGCTTCTGGAAGTAAAACTCACAAAAGTATGGGGACCTTTTGGAGTTTTTAACTCTCAGACTTTTCCACACTGAGCTTCCAGCAATGCATCAATTTAGGCTTTTCTATACCAGCTCTGGTTCCTGTGAAGATTTCTGTTGTGGTTCTCTGTATTTGCCTGTCTGTCCAATTTTGGGAGCAGCAGTTTGCCCTGTGACCTCACTTCTCTGATAGATCTAAAAAGAGTTGTTAATTTTTCAGATTGTTCAGATTTACCTGTTGTTAGGACAGGGTAGAAACTTCTAAGTTCCTTACATGCAAAACTAGAAACTGGAAGTCCCTGCTGAAATTATTTATTTATTTATTTATTTTTTGGAGACAGAGTCTCACTGTGTTGCCTGGACTAGAGTGCCGTGGCATCATCCTAGCTCAGGGCAACCTCAAACTCCTGGGCTCAAGCGATCCTTCTGTCCCAGCCTCCCAAGTAGCTGGGACTACAGGCATGTGCCACCATGCCTGGCTAATTTTTTCTATATATTTTTAGTTGTCCGATTAATTTCTTTCTATTTTTAGTAGAGATGGGGTCTTGCTCTTGCTCA